>LNAC01000187.1:670114-690023 GCA_002007465.1 Ailurus styani
GAGAGGCAGGGCGGGGGGTCGTGGGGGGCAGGGAGGGGAAAAAATGAAAGAAGATGGGACCGGGGAGGGAGACAAACCATAAGAGACTCTTAATCTTAGGAAACAAACTAAGGGTTGCTGGAGGGGTGGGGTGGGAGGGATAGGGTGGCTGGGTGATGGACATTGGGGAGGGTTTGTGCTATGGTGAGTGCTGTGAATTGTTCAAGACTGATGATTCACAGACCTGCACTCCTGAAGCAAATAATAATTATAGGTTAATAAAAATATAAAAAAATAAAAATAAAATGCACATGTATCAAATCATCACATTGTCCACTAAATACATAAAATTATATTTGTCAATTATTCCTCAAATAAATTAAAAAAAAACACATCTGCCCTTGTACAAAGAGAAATCTGGCAAGGAAGTTTACTGAACCATGACAGTGGCTTCAAGTTTTTTTTTAATGATTTTTCATTTCTTTTTCATTTATGTTTCACTTGAATTGTCTACATACATATGCACTATCCAAATGTAGACTGAAGGTACCGTTGTTTTCATTCCCTTAAATTAACAAGACAGCATGATCTTCATAAAGTACTCTCTTATGTGTGGGAGTGGGGAATTGGCAGGAAGGTCGGTGATTTCATAGGAATCCAGGGGCCCCGATGGATTCCAGGCTGCTTCCTCTCCCCACACGACTGCAGACAGACATCTGTTGGGGAGACCGGTGGGGAAGGAAGTAGAAGAATCAGGCCAGAAAAGAAATGCAAAGCTTCTGAAAGACCCAGCCCTGGGTCAGCTGCAGTTTCCTGCAGGCGTGATCTCCAGGACAGGGTCAGCCTCCACTCTGAGATGCCACCGCTGACCCAGGCATCCTGCCCGTGCGGCTGGTCACAGTCCGTGTGACAGCTCGTCCCTTGATGACGTCACCAACACTGGCCTGTCCCACTGGGCTGTGAGCTTCACTGAGACATGCACTGTTTTATTTTTGCTCACATTTCATCCTTATCATCTGGCGAGGCCACTGACGCATTTTATGGCCCCAAAACTATGTTCCCATAAGTGCTTAAAAGCATTGTAGCGTCAGTTTTTAAAAAATAATCATAGCCCTTATCAGGCTGTGAAGTCCAACTTGAATTACCTCTCCATCTTCAGAATGCATTTTGCACTCTTGGCTTTCATTGCATATTTTAAAGCAATAAACGACTCACTATTTTTTGTTGACGGTCCTCTGGTTCCTGCCATTCATCTAAGACACCGCCAGCAGCAGGGGAAACACCAGCATCATGCAGGATGTTTCACTGGGAGAGACGGTAAACGTGTAAATCCCTGGATTTGGAAGCTTGAGAGCCTGCTTCTCCTGGGGCGCGTTGCATGCGTGATCCAACACATCCGTGTGGTTCCAACCGGTAAACCATTACCAAGCCGGAGGAGCCGTGCGAGGTCGTACAGAAGGTTAACAGCAGCAAATCCACGGCAGGGAGTTAGAGACGCCGAAACAGCCCTATTCGCGGCTTCAGTATCTGAGATAGTGAATCACAGAGGCCCCTGGAACGAGGGGCCAGGCGGTAGATGTATTTCCCCACTGTGAGGACCAGGGAGGAGGAGACCGGGGCCGAGGGTAAGTTGGGTTGGCTCTCAGCACAGCGGCGAAGGCTCAGGAAGCAACCGTATAAGAAAGGACATGACATCGCCCGAGGACTAAAAGAAAACAAAACAAACATTCTTTACGGTTGGAGGAGTATAAAGAGAGCTCTGGGTCAGCAGTTAAGCTCTTTTCAGGGGAAGGCGCTTTACCCGGAGTCAGCGTCAAGTGTGAGATGACATCATACACATTAAAAAGGACTCATTCCGTTATCTTTCTAAATGCCTTACGGTAAACTTGTTGCACAGATGTTTCAAGTCAATCAAATGCCCCCAGACTTTAGTCACATGCTTACTGTGAAACATGGTCACTTGGAATATTGGGCTATATTAATACAAGCATATTTGTCAGATCATGGGAGGCCATAATCCCACTATAATAATCACCATACATTGAATACCCATTATTTCTTAACCCTTGGAACAACTGTGAGAGGCAGACAGCAGGGGAGGCTGTGTATCCCAGCGTCCAGAGGAAGAGGCACCAGCTGGGCTCTCCAACTTTGGGAGGTCATTTCACCAGCTGTGTGGTTAGGAGACTTCCCATGAGCCGAGCCATGGGGAGCACTGACTAAGCACAGGGCTAGGCATCAGTAAAGAAACAGTAGCAATCGTTTGATTATTATCCTCAGATGGGAATCCAAGATTCCTCTACTCACATGACCTGCCCAAGATCCTGGCAATTGTAGGAGGTCGAGCTGGGGCTGAAATCTAGTTTGGGTTTTTAATTCCTGGTCCCTCCTTCACTGGCTTCTCAGCCACCTTTTCCACACTCCGTCCTGCCATGACGACATCACACACAACGCCTTTCCTTGACCCAGATATGTTGATGTGGTTCCCCATAATATCAATAGGTCTCTTCTTCTATAAATTAAGTCTTTCCACAATGACTTTTATCTTCAGTGGTTCCCTGTCCATCTACTCTGCTGGGTAAATTCGCTCTGCTCACAATCCTTAAACAAATGAGGAAATAAAAATACATGTTCTCTGTCCCGCCGCCCAGTCAGCTCCAGACCCGTCTTGCCCCTTCATGGCACACGTGTGCACGGCTTCCTTTACTGCTTACCCACTTTCTCAGCCCCTCCCTTGGGCCCCTTGCAATCTGGCTGGACTCATCCTATTATACTGAAGTGCCGGGGTCCCAGTGATAATCGGTAGATGGAGATAGATAGATAGACAGACAGACAGACAGATAGATAGCCAGCCAATGGTTTCCTCTGTCTTCTGTCCCCACCTGGATGACACTACGCAGCCCCTTCCCTTGGCTTCCTGACCCCATTTTGTATTTTCTTGCTTTACTCCAAAGTTTGCCAACTTGTCTGGTTTCTTCTCTTGACTCCTCGACAGTCTCCTGATTGTCTCAATTTCTCTTAAACATCAGAGAATTTCAGGATGATAAAGAACCTCAAAAGTTACATTTCAATCATCCTCTATTGTTTAACACCCAACCCAGCACCCTTCTCTAAATGCCCGTGGGCAGGGAACTGCCCCTTTACCGAGCGGCACCGTAGACAGATCTCTCTCTTATCCTGTCAGAACTGGCTTCCGACAGCCTTTTTCAGTTCTGCTCGTTGAGGTCACCAAGAGCAGGCAGTGTCCCTGTTCTCCACAGAATCACTCCAGATACAGAAGGCTCTCACTTTTCCCTGACTCTGCCCCAAAACCCTGAGGTTTTCTCTCTACAGATAGCAACCCAGCGTTCTTTACCCGCCACTCATAAAATACGAGTTCTTATTCTCCACTCTCCTGTCACTGAGCACGTCCTCATTTACCTATATTTAAACTCTGAATTTTACTTGCCTGAGACGACCAAGTCAAAGTACAGAGGGACGCCCACCTCTCTGCTCTCGAGAAGATGCAGATGGGAGATTGATTCCCAGCTGGAATGGGTTCCAAGTAGATAGATGGATGGACAGATGGACAGATGGATAGATAGACACAGAGGGATAGGGGATCGATAGATCAACTGGATTCATGCATCAGAAGGAAAGTCAAACCACAGCAAGGCAAAACAAAAGCTGGTTATTTCAATGCTGAAAGATGACAAGAGCAGTAAATGTGATCGAATGTGTGCGTGGAACTTGTCACACGCCGTTGTGAGTGGGTGTGTGCATGGCGCCCAGGTCCTGGCGGTCCACTGCTTGGGGTCCTGACCCTAGTGACAGCTGTGTCCTGTCCACGGCTGGGCTTCTCCACCAGCAACAACTTGCTCTCCAGAATGCCCAGGTCGATCGTCCTCAAATATTTACCACATTCTGAAATTATCCTTTTCAACTTGGCTTTTTTCTGCACCTCAATCCCACACCTGGGAAGAAAAGTGCCTTGTTCACAGTGGTAGTGCCAGGACCTGGCATGCAGTAACAGCTCCATAAATATTAGTTGAACCAATAAGCAATTTGGTGAATGGATGAGTATGTACATTCACACACACAAGAGGGTGCTAACCAACCATTTTCAGTGACCTGTGCGGCTTTACCTGGGTTGTTTCGCCATCGTGTGGCCTATTGGGGTATTGCAGCCAGGGGACTACAGCTGGGCTGAATTTCCAAGTGGGGACAATTGTGTTTGTCCCAGGGGCTGGTGGAATTAATTCCGAAGCTAATAGGACCTACCACACCCCTCCGCTTCTCTCATACCCTTCTTTCTGTATCTGTTTACGCTCCTCACCATTGGTGTTTCCCTGAGGTCCAGGTGTGACTCATTACACATGTGTGCTAATGACTAGTAATTCCACATCTCAATCATAGACCTCTTCCCCAAGTTCAGGTTCTTCATTTAGACATTTAAAGCTACAGGCTCCTCTCCAAACACAATGTTAGCTACATCCCACAAATTCAGATATGTTGTATTTTGTTGTCTTGCTGATCAAAATGTTTTCTAATTTCCCTTCGATTTCATCTTTGGTCCATGAATTATTTATCAGCATGTTTAGATATTTTGGGGTTTTCCTAGATATTCTATTTTTATTGATTTCTAATTGAATTCCACTGTGTTCAGAGAATACACTTAGCAGGATTTTGATCCTTTTAAATGTATCAAGTCTTGTTTCCTGTGTCGTGTGCACAGGAAAAGAATATGTACTCTGCGATTGTTGAACGCAGTAGTCTACAAATATCAATTAGATCAAGGTGGTGGATAGTCTTGTTCAGGTCATCTCATCTTTACAGATTCTTGTCAGTTTGTTCTACCAGTTGTAGAAAAAGTCAAAATAACTCTCAGTTCTAATTATGGAGTTACCTATATTTCCCAATTCTGTCCATATTTGCTTTAGTATCCGAGGTTTTGTTATTAAGTATAAAATACTGAATCACTAAGCCTTCCTGATGAATTGTTATTTTATCATTATGATAATGAAATGTCCATGGTAAAGCTATGATATTACAATAGCCATACAAACCTTCTTATGCTCATGGGATATCTCTTTCGTCCCATGTCTTTCAGCCTACCTTTGTCTTTCTACTTATAGTGTTTCTTTTATAGCCAGCATATAGTTCAGTCTTGTTTTTTATCCACTTTGACAATCTCTGGTGCTTTTTTTTCTTAAATCTTTGGCTTTTAATTAGTGTTTAGACCATTTACATTTAATGTAAGTATTGACACAGTAGGAATTAGGTCTTTCATATTATTATTTGTCTTCTATTTGTTCCCTCTGCCCCTGTTCTTCTAATCCTCATTTCCTCCCTTCTTTTGGATATTCTAAGTTTTTAGTATTTCCTTTTAATTAATCTGTGGGCTTTTCAGCTACATCCCTTATATGTTGTTAGTTGTTGTTTTACTGGTTAAAATACGCATACCCATTTTTTTTTAACATTTGAGTTACGGTTAATCTCCTACTTCAAGTAAAATGTAGAGACTTGCAGACTTATTGGTCCCTCCACTAGGACCATCCCACTGATCTTACTGCTTGTGTTGGCTGAGTGTGCTGTCGCATTCACCGAAAACCTCACCAGCCCATACTACACATTTTCTTTCAATAGTCATAAGTGTTTAAAGAACTTCAGAGGGGGAAAAATAGGCATGTATATTACCCAAGCTATTTGTCATGACTTTTCCTTTATTAGTGAAGATTCAAGTTTTTCTCAAGTGCCATTTTCCTTCAGCATGAAAAACTGAAAACCTGCACTTCACATTTTGGTCTACTAGCGATGTCTTCTTAATTTTCCTTGACCTGAGAATATCTTAAGTTTACCTTCATTCCTGAAAGATATTTTTGGTTAAAACAGAATTCTGGAGTGGCAGTTCTTTTCTTTCAGCATTTTGAGTATGCTGCTCCATTATCTTCCGGTCTTCATGGTTTCTAATGTGACGTCTGTGGCTATTCAAATTACTGTTTCCCATATGATTTGTGTCATTTTTCTCTAGCTGCTTAAAAGAATTTTTCCTTATCTTTAGGCTTCAACAATTGGATTATAAATATGTCTAGGCATAGTTTTCTTTGAGCTTATCTTATTTGGAGTTCATTGAGCTTCTGAGTCTGTAAATAATACATCTTTCACCAAATTTGGGAAGTTTTCAGCATTATTTCTTCAAATATTTTTTCTGCATCAATCTCTTTTTCTGGATGCTCTGGAA
Organism: Ailurus styani; assembly: GCA_002007465.1. Taxonomy (NCBI): domain Eukaryota; kingdom Metazoa; phylum Chordata; class Mammalia; order Carnivora; family Ailuridae; genus Ailurus; species Ailurus styani. Next base: position 676,314 of record LNAC01000187.1, read on the forward strand.
TTGTAGCGACACTTATTTTTTATCTTTTTGATGTTTCCTCACAGTCTCACGCTCCCTGAGATTCTTTTTTTTTTTTAATAATTATCCTCTGTTCTTCAGACTAGATTATTTTTATTGACCTATCTTTAAGTTCACTGACAGTTTATTCTGTCTTCCTCTTTTTGATGTTGAGCCCATCCAATGAATTTTTAACTTCAATAAGTTTATTTTTCTAAAATTTCCTTTTGGCTCAATTTAATAATTTTAATTTCTCTATTATTAACTTCTATCATTCTGTTTATCTCAAAATTGTTTACCATTAGTACGTGGAGCATAGTGGTAATAGCCGATTTGAAGTTCTCGTCTCATTATCTCCGTGTCTGGATATTTTGTGGTTGGCATCTGTTTATTGCTTTTTCACTTGAAAATATATTTTCCTAATTCTTGATATGTTAAGCCATTTTGGATTATATCTGGAACATGTGAATGTTAAGTTGTTTTGATTCTGCATTCCTTTATAATCTCTTGGAGAATATGGATGTTTTGTTTGATCAAGCCATCAGTCACTTAGATTCTGAGAACAAGGATTCCCACCTCAGGCAGCTGTGATACTAAACAATTACAGTTTGATTGTGTTTGACAAATGCCTTGATGATAGGACCATCACTACTCAACAAGCTCTGAGTCCGGTTAAATAAAGACCAGCTCTGTGATTAAGTCTTTTCCAGGGACTCACAAATCAGGCAGTGACAATACTCTTGGCTGCTTCCAAGTTTGGGAAATTATGAATAAAGCTGCTATCATCATTTGTGAGTTTTGGCATAATCTTTTGGGAGGAGTTTTGCACTAACAGTGTATGCTCACTACTATCTGTTCTCCTGCTGATTAAAATTAAAATCTCTGGCCAAAACAATAAAGGTAACTAGTTTGAACCTTGAAAAATAAACCAAAGCAGGTGGTTTTTGAAGGGGAATAAAAAGAGTTGGAGAAATGACATGAAATGGAGTAAACTTCCTGTTTATTTTTACCAAGGACACCAAGACAACAAAATGGGAGAGAATAGTTTTTTCAACAAATGGTGCTGGAATAACTTGATGTTTACACGCAAAAAAAAAAAAAGATGAAATTGACTTCCTTTCTCACACCCTACACAAAAATTAACTCAAAATGGATCTGAAATCAAAATGTACAAGCTAAAAATATTAAACTCTTAGAAGAAAACATAGTAGTAAATCTTCATGACATTGGTTGGACAATATTTTCTTAGATATGACAGCAAAGGAATAAAGCACGAGCAACAAAATTTAAAATGGGTAAATTGGATTTCATCAAAATTAAACATTTCATACATCAAAAGACATCATCGAGAAAGTGAAAAGATAACATACAGATTGGGAGAAACATTGGCAAATCACATATCTGATAAGGGACTTGTATCCAAAATACATAAAGAGCTCTCACATATCAACAGTGAAAGAACAACTAATTCAATTTTTCTCATATGCCAAAGATTTGAATAGGTATTTATCCAAAGATGTAGAAACGGCCAGTAAGCACATTGTGTTGGCCAGCTTGGGCTCCTATAACAAAGTACCATAGACCAAGTAGCTTCAACAACAAACATTTATTTCTAATAGTCCTGGAGCCTGAAAAGTCTAAAATCGAGGCATCAGCAGATTCAGTGTCTGGTGAGGGTCTGCTTCCTGTCTCATAGGCCGCTGTCTTCTCACTGTTTCTTCACATGACAGAAGGGACAGGAGAGCTCTCTGGGGCCTCTTTTATGAAGGAATGAATCCTGTTCATGAGGCTCCACTTTTATGACCTAATCACCTCCCAAAGTCCTCCTTCCAAATATCATCACACTGGGGATTAGGATTTCATGCATGAATTTTGAGGAAATACCAACATAACACACATGAAAGATGTTGGACATAATTAGTCGGTAGGCACGACGATATGCCATTTTATATCCACTAAGATGCCTAAAAGTTTAAAAAGACAATACCAATGGTTGGCAAGAACACGGATGACTTGGAAGACTCCCACATCAATAATGGGATTGCAAAATGTTGCGGCAATTTGGGAAACACGCTGGCAGTCCCTGAAACATTAAATATAGAGTCACCATATGACCCGGAAGTTCTCCTTCTAGGAATATGGCCAAAAGAAATGAAAACATATGTCCACACAAAAACTTACAGGTAAATGTTCATAGCAGCATTATTCACAACACCCAAAGAGTGGAAACAATTCACACGTCCACGGGAGGATGAATGCATAAACAAACGTGATGTGTCAGTACAGGGAATTATTATTCATCAGTACATGGGCATGAAACCCTGATACATGCTAGAATATGGATGAATCTTGAAAACGTAACACTACGTGAAAGAAGCCATGACGAAAGAACACATAGCATATGGTTCCATGTGTATGAAACGTCCGGAACAGGCGAATCCACAGAGACAGGAAAACAGGGTAGAGGTTTCCAGGAGGCGGGGGGAAGGAGGAATGTGGAGCGACAGCTGACAGCCATAGGTGGGAACACACGCGAACGCTAGGTGGTCATGCTAGTTGCACAATCTCGAATGCACTAAAACTCTGAATTGTACATTGAAATATGGTGAATCCATAGTGTGTGCATTTTAGTTCAATAAGGCTGTTATTTAAAAGCTGAAGTAGCATTTTCCCCATCACAATGATCATGTCTAAAATCTTGCTAAAAGGCAATGCTGACAAGGATGTGGGTGAGAAGGGGCTCTACCTGCTGAGGGTGGTCGTGTAAATTAGGGCAGCCTCTTTCATGGACAGCGCTGTAGTTTCTGCCAATATTTAATGTGCGTATACCCAGAATTTCAAGTTCTAGAAAAATGCTCTATTAGTAAATTCATATTTGTACATGACAGACTTGGCAGCTTTATGTGTGTTAATACAGATGATCTATCTATAAGACATATTGTTGGGCTGACAAAATTCGAAACAGTTCTGAGGTTTAGTTAATAGTATTGTACCAATGTTAACTTCTTGATTTCGATAGATATGTAAAAGCTATAGAAGGTTTCAATACCAGGATAAGCTGAATAAACGTTATTCGGGAACTTTCTGTACTATTTTTACTACATTTTTCTCACATCTAAGATTTTTGCAAAATAAAAGATTTGAAATACTATATAGTTTTTTTTAAAAAAATGTGTGTCTTGTTGTCTTGTCAAAATATAGCTGTTTGTGTGGAAATGAACACCAAATTCAGGAGAATGGTTTCCTACAGTTAGGAGTATGGAAAGTACAATCAGGGAGAGGTATAGAGGGGTGATTTCAACTATTCTTGCAGGAGTTTGCTTTATAAGCTGCATGGTAGATTTTAAAGTGTTTCTTCCACTATTATTTGAAATTTCTGTGTCTGTGGTTTTTTCTAACAGATTAGTAACAGGAAAGTGCACAAGAAAAAGACAACACAAAAAAATTGCTCTCAATTTCATAAGTCTGCAAATGTCCTTGAACCCCCATAGATTTCAGGATCAACGCTCTTGGTGTGAAGAACTTTCCAGTGTTCGTAAATCCATTTACTGCACAGAGGTATTCTTTACTCCACTGTAAAGTGCACCCGAAGAGGGAGGCACTTCTGGGACGCCCTTGTGTCCCTGGGAGGGAGGGGGAGGGGCAGTCTGATGGGATGGAGACGGAGGGAAGCCCTTCGAACCAGCCTTTGTTCCGTTTGTTCCGCGGTGAGAGCTGTCCTCGTATTCACAGACGGACGCCCCCGGCCCGCTGGGGAAGGTGCGGGGAGGCTCTCTGCCTGGGCTCCCCACACTGGTGTGAACTATTTCTGTCCGTATTGATGACTCACAGCTTCAACTGAAAACAGCCAGTCCCTAGCAACCGTGCATTTTTTCCCCCAGACATGTCCAACTTCTCTGGATTCCTATGGAGACTGTTATTTTCTCCTGACTTCAAACTTCATGCGCGACACAAGACCAAGTCTTCACAGCTTTTCCACTTTCTGATCAGGAGGCGTGGATGTGGATTGGGCCAAAATTGGAGCGGAAAAGCCGCTGTGGACCCAGATTCCTCAAATAGGCTGCTTTTGTACTTTTTAACCCTTAAGGGACAAGGCTCCAGGAGTCGTCGCGGCTTCCTCTCAGATGTTTCTAACTGCTCAAGGCCTCCGAAGGGCGGCTTAGACGGTGGACCAGGCCCGGGGGTCATGGGGCCTCCTGGCTCTAGACCCCAGGCTCCACATCCAAGAAAATGGGACGCGGAGCAAGATGACTAGGAACCGGGATAAACAGGAGAAGAACCGAGCTGCTTTTCCAGCGAGTCTTCGTTTACACCTGGTTGCCGTGGATTCGCCCCACCACTCAGCCCTTGTGTTCCCGCGCAGCCTTTGCTTCTGGGGACCGCTCTCCGGAGCGGAGGGCTCCCCTCCCCGCCCTGCAGTCCATCACCTGTTCCCTCTGGCCAGTCCCTGGTCGCTTGCCAGCTCTCTGGGCCTTGCTGACCTGACACTGATGGCTTCTCGAATTCGGATACCAAGCCCCCCTCCGAGCACCGCCGGGAACCCTAAGTAACCGGATCCGTTCCTCGACTTCAGGACCCCTCCAGGCCCCACCAACGCCCAGCTCCAACTTCTCTAAATGGTTCCGGGACAAACCCACTTGGGACCTGCCCAGCTACCCCCAACACTGTGTCTGGAACCGTGTCGTTTCTCCCCCCGAGTGTGCCCCGCCCCGGACCCCTAGCTCCTCACACGGGGCCTATGATACCCTCTTGCTCCGCGCGCGCGCCCAGGAGTCGTTCCCGCCGCCCCTCAGCTCAGCACACCTTGTCCACGCCTCCACCAAAGCCTCGGGGCTGCAGGGCCAGGAGCCTCGGCGGCACAAGGCGGTGGTCTCCCGGCGCCCCCCGCCGCCCCCAGAGCGCTCAGGTGCCGGGGCCCCGGGGACACTGCCACCAGCGTCACTTGGTACAGGGAGCGGGGCTGAGGACGGCATGAGGGGCCGAGGGCTGCGGCGCAGGGCCCTCGGCGCAGAGGCCGTGCAGGCTTCACGGAGGCTGCTGCGGCGCCTGCCCTCGCGGCGGTCCGTGCAGGGCCGCGCCGGCGGAGGGGGCTTCCCCCCAGCAGGGGCGGGGGGAGCGCGCGAACCCAGCGCCGCGCTTGACTCCCCGGGTCCTGGCGACGGCGGCCGGGAGCAGGGGTGGCCCAGTGTGAGGGCCGTGCGAAAGTTAGCACCTTCTCCAGCCCTGAGTCAACGGCTCTGCCCCGCCGCGCGTTCCAGCAGCCGCGCGGCACGGCCGCAACCCAGAAACCAAACACAAGTCTGTTTGTGTGTCGTCTCCACGAAGCCGACCTCCCTTCTCAGAAACACACGCCCCTGTACCGCCCGTCGGGGAGCCGCGCGCGGGTGGGAGCACGTGGGGCGCTGGCCCGGCCTCACCCCGAGGGTCCCAGGGGCAGCGAGGCGCGCAGCCCTGCGGCGGAGCCGCTGAGTCACCGCGGAGGCCGGGGCTACGTGACACCTGCCAGGTCCGGGCGGGAGAGCCGCAGGCTGCCCGCGCCTTGGTGGGGGGCGGGGGGGGCGGGAGCAGGTGCCCCTGGGGAGCCCAGCCCCCGCCCCCGGGTCCGCCCCCCGCTCCCGGGGAGCCCAGCCTGCTGGAGGCTCCGGGCACTGCTGCTGCTGCTGCCACTGGCGCGTGTGTGACGGGGCCTCCGGGCCGACTGTCCGCGGTGGAGGATCCGGCCACGCGGGTTTATCACTCGTTGGTCATAGTCATTGTCAGTGGTCACTGGGCACAGTCTTCTGTCTCAGATGCATTTTTCTCGTTGGCAAAATAGGGATGAGAGGCCCTTGGCAAGATCGTCACAAGGATTAAAAGTGTACGCGTGTGTGCGCACATGTGTACGTGTGCGTGAATACGTGTGTGTCTCACATGTGTGCACGTGTGCGTGAATACGTGAGTCCCGCATGTAAGTCTGTGCACGTGTGCGTGAATACACGTGTGAGTCCCACATGTGAGTCTCTGTGTGATAGCTGTCCGTGTGTGTATCTGTGTATCCGAGCATGCATGTGTGTGCAGGTAAACATGTGTTCTGTGTACATGTATATCACGGTATATGTTTATGTGTGTCTGTGAGTGCATTATGGACATGACTGTGGATGTGTCTTCAAATTCTCATATACATGCATTATATAAATATGTGATGTGTGTGCCCTGTCATGGGTGTTTCTATGAACATGTGTGCACGCATGTGTACATATATGAATATGTGTTTGTGTTGTGTATACACACATGAATTTGTAGTATGCATGCATATACGGGTGCACATATATACATAGGAATGTGTAATGCACACCTGTGTTGGGCACACACGTATGAATATGTATATTGTATGTAAAAAAGTTGTCCCATGGTCACTTCCTTGTCCCCTGCCACAGCTGTGCCCTATCCCCCCCATGGTTCCCACCTCCCAGGTAGGGACGTTCCTCCCAGAACCCTGCACCTGCTGGAGAGAGCAAAGCCTGGGCCGGTGTGCTCGGCCATGCAGCGGAAACCACTCCCCTGCCTCGCCCAGCAGGTCACTGGAACGAGACCTATGGACCCGCGCACCCCCATTCTCTTCAGTCACCGCAGGCCACCCTCACCCAGTGCTCGGGGCTCCCTGCTCCAGGCCCTCCCCAGTCTGACCCGACTTTCTACCCTCCCAAACCCTCCCACCGCACATCCGAAATCTTCCTTTCTATTTTAAATGTGTATCGCTTTACTAGTGTATAAGTAACATGTAATGATTTGTACACATTTAGGTTGTATTATCTGATGTGTTTTGACCCGTGCACCCTCCTGTGAAGTCACCACCACAATCAGGATCACGAGTGTTTCCGGCACACCTGAACTTTGCCCCTCGCCTGTTGTGATCCATCTCTCTCCCAGCTTCCACACTACACCCACAGATGTGTTTTCTGTAACTAAATACTACCTTATAGTGAACAGAATTTTATATAAATGAAATAACAGACTATGTCTTTTTTACTGTCTGGATTTTTTTATGCAACATAATTATTTTGAGATCATTCAATGCTGTTTCATTTATCAATAGTTTGTTCTTTTTTATCACTGAATAATACTCCATTGTGTGACTATACCAAAATAGGAGTATCCATTCACCTGCTGAAGGTCATTTGAACTGTTTTCAGTTGTTGAGCATTACAAATATAGCTTCTGTGAACATTGTATGCCTGTATATTCTGTGGGACAAAATGCTCATTTTTCTTGGGCAAGTATTTAGGGGTAGAAATGCTGGATCACATGGAAGATATTTCTGTAGTTGTTTAAGAAACTATGAAACATTTTCAAGTAGATGTACTATTTTACTTTGCTACAACCAGCCTATGAGAGTCTCCACATTTTTGCCAACCCATAATATGGTCAGTCTTTTTAATTTTACCCATTAGAAGCAGGTGTGTAGTGGTTTCTTATTGTGGCTTCAATTCACATTTCTGTAACAACTAATTACATAGAGCATATTTACATTTTTTATTTGCTATCTATACATCTTATTTAGTAAAATGTCTCTTCAAATCTGTCCATTTTTATTGAGTTGCTTGCTTTCTCATCATTTAGTAGTGAGAGTTCTCTATATCTACAAATCCTTTGTTGGATATATATTTTACAAATATTTTCTCCCAGTCTGTGACTTGCCTTTTCATTTCCATAACAGTGTATTTTAGAACAAAAGCTTTCATTTGGGGAAAATCAAATTTATTGATTTTGTTTATGTGTCTTTTACAATTTGTGGTTTTGGGGACCTTTTAATGAAATTTTGCCAAATTCAAGATCACTAAGATTTTCTCCTGTTTTCTTCTAGAAGTTTTATAGTTTTATCTGTTACATTTGGGTCTAAGACCTATTTCAAGTCGATTTTTTTTTGACGATTTTATTTATTTATTTATTTGAGAGAGGGAGGGAGAGAAAGAGAGCAAGAGAGCTTGAGCAAAGGGAGGGGCAGAGGGAGAAGCAGACTCCCTGCTGAGAAGGGAGCTTTATGGGGGCTCAATCCCAGGACCCCGGGATCACGACCTGAGCCAAAGAAAGCCACTGAACAGACTGTGCCACCCAGACACGCCTCAAGTTGGTGCTTTAAATGATGTGAGGTAAGAGACTACATTTTTGTTTTTGTTTTTCTATGGCTACCACTTGTCCTAGTACTGTTCGTTAAGGAGATTACCCTTGAATTGCCTTGGCACTTTTGTCAAAAATCAATTGATTGTAGATATATGGGTCTATTTCTGCACTTTCCATTTACATTTTCCTTTCTTTTTTTTTAAGTATTTTATTTATTTGAGAGAGCATGAGAGAGAGATCAGGAGCAGAGGGGAGGGGTAGAGGGAGAAGCAGACCCCCTGCCAAGCAAGGAACTTGATGCAGGGCTCAATCCCAGGACCCTGGGATCATGACCTGAGCCAAAGGTAGATGCTTAACTGACTGAGCCACCCAGGCATCTTCCATTTATATTTTTTTATCTGTATGCCAATATCACATGGCTTTGATTAATGTAAATATATAATGTTTCTTTAAATTGTTTAAGAATGTATTAGTCAAATCCATTCTTTTTCAATGTCACTTTGACCACGTTAAGTCATTTGCATTTCCATTTAAATTTTATAGTTAGCTTTACAACATCTACACTAAAAACCCTGCTGGGATGTAATTCAAGTTGCCTTGAATCCATCGATCAATTTAAGGAAAAGTAACACCTTAATAATATTGTCTTCTCATCCATGAATATAGTATATCTCTCCATTTAGCTACATCTTCTTTTATATTTTTCAGCAACGTTTTGCAGCAAGATATTACAAATAAGATAAGTGTCCATAATTATGTAATACAGATTGTAATGCATCCATGTTATATCAGATAAGAAACATGTATTATTAGAAAAATTAGAAAACTCAAATTAGAATAGATTAAAAAGATTGAAGTTTAATTTTCTGTAATGTGTCAGTCTTAAAGGAGGCAGTTCAAAGCTTGTGTGGAAGATTCGTGATGGTTTTAGAGGCCCAGGTGGCTCTATATTTCTTCCCTATCCGCCTTACCCCATGGCTTCTATCCACAGTCAAGGAGACTGCTAGAACTATAGAGTCAATTCATCCGTAACATAGACAGGAAGTCAGAGGGCGGAGGGGTTGGGGGTTACTGTCGGAAAGTTTAGGACATGACTAAGAAAAACCGAGTAGAAATGAATAATAATTTAAAGAAGTAAGAGTGAAAGGTGGTATATTCAAATGACATGCAGGTGAGATACAACAGATACGTTCTCCCAAAAGGGAGACCCGAGATAACAGAACAGAGTGCCATGCACTATGTCATGAAGAATTACGCTATAAATTATGAACTATAACAAGTAACAAACATATGCTCCTTAGATTGGAAAACCCACTGCAGCCATGGAGAAACGGACAAAGAACAATCCAGAAGTTACTGAAAAGCAATAGTAAAGAAGGAAACTTTAAACGTCTGGGAAGAAAAGATGAAGTCATCTATAAAACTATCAGACTGACTCCAGAATAATTCCCAGCATGGTCCACCCATCTGTGGGACAATATCTATAGAACCTTAAGAAAAAAGGTGTGGTCGATAAATATTTTGCCCAGGTAAATTGTTATTTAAGGCATAAAAGAATAGAGTGAAAAGATAGAAATTAAAGTCCCTGGTAGAACAAAATTAAGAAGTCCCATTTACTAAAATACACACCTAAAACAAAGCAACAGAAACACACAATCAACTTAGTGGGAAACGTGTTCTAAACAAGCAACAAAATGAGTAAATGTAATACAAAAATCATGGCAAAGTGAACATTAAAAATATCTTCCATAACGATAATGCAACTGAACTAATCTTGTTTTTAAAAGACAGATTCCCAAATTGGATCAAAAGGCAAAACCTAACATATGCTATATACTAAAAGCAACATAAAACCACCTAAAATGAAACACGCCTGTGTGAGAAAGCGGTAACAGGTTCCACCTGTGGAATGGGGCCACCGTCGGAGGCGAGACAACACGTGTTCTCTGCATACTGCCCTGCATGCATTACGGTCTTAAGTTCGATGTTGTCACAACCAGGAAGGTACCGTCAATTAATTAAACAGTCAGGTGAACAACAGCAGCCGTGGGATGAAGGGTGGGGTGGGGGGCTACCTGGAAAAGGCACTTGAACTCAAACTACTTTTAAAACATGTTGTGACTAAGCAAAATATTTCTGCAGGTCAGATAGGTGGGACGGGGGTTTCTGATCCTGATGTTTTTCTTAAAAGAAGAAAGTGTCTGCATAGGGTGTAAAGTAAGGTGGGAGTAGTGGGGGTTACTACACTCCTATGCTGACTGAGGCGCTGAGCAGAGGGGAGGATGGTGCATGACATGGACAGTAGGTTGGGGCTGGCCGTGGGGGGCCGTGAAGAGGGCAGTGAGCAAAGCAGCTCTGAGCTCTGATCATTTAAGTTCAACGTGTCTCCCTCCTACTACACCGTGAGCTTCATGTTAGTAATTCTCTACCTTCCTCCGTGCATCCTGCTTTGAAGAGAGTCCATCTAAAGTCACAGAAAATCATCAGCTTTGGAATCAGATGAGCATGAATTCAACCCCAGCCCATTACCGCAACCCATGTTCATAAGAGCTATGCTATTTAACTTCTTCCAAAGACACTAAGATGTGTGAAATATTGCAGGCAACACATACACATCCTGATGTTTATCTTTAGGACATTATGTTTATCACGGATGCTTGCCGGCGCAACCAGATCAAGAGGGAGTGAAGACCACCCCCCGCCGGCAGGTGCTGTCCGCTGTCCTCTCTCCAGGCCCCATTGCTCAGCAATCCCCACACCTCCATGGCCACCACCACTTTCCATCAGCCCAGAACCAGAACTGTAAGGTCTTCCTTTAACCTGGTAAAGCAGCCAGGGTGAGGTGCAGAACAAGGGAACCACTATTAACTTGGGCACAGTCAGCTTTGCAAGCCACTCAACCCACTGTTTACCCTCGGAGCCCTAAGGTCAGACCTGTTTACCTTCATGAATAACCAACCATTCAAGAACACACACGGATTCTGTTTGCCTCATCTGGAGAAAATGTTCTCACGGTCAGGACTGCAATAAGTGCGAGTCATAGATCACTCTCCTCCCCTTGACATTTCTGATCCATGACCATCTGACCCAGCCCCCAGAGGAAGATGCTGGACAGCCATCCACATCTAATTAAAAGTTATGAGACCTAAAAAGTGCTTTAGAAACCAATGAAAACCCACTTAGAGAACACCGACCACATTTTCTTTCTTAAAATTCCATTGGCAAATTTTTATAATTGTCACCATGACATGGGACAAAATATCCACTCGGTGCCACAGGTTAGTTCTGAGGGGAGAATTTCAAGCCCGCCTGACTTTGGATTCGCTTTGGAGGCAGAAGGAGGACATCATTATCAGTATAACTCAGCCCCCAGCTCTGGGCTGCGGGGTTACCCCGCTGTGCTGATCTCCTTGGCCGAGAAGACATAGAAGCCAGAGGTTGAAATCCCTGTCGCTCCACCTGCAGGAAATTGGAAAAGCATCTCAGTAAATGTGGTTTCATCACATCTCCAGAATATTTAAAATCTTTTCTATGAAGTTTCATGTTATCCACTGGCAATTGTCTCCAATGGGTTATGTGTTATGACATCAATTTACCAAGATAAAGAAATAAGCAATGGTTTCTTTCAGAATACTTTTAACTTAGATATACGTGCACTTGCTAGCAACTGAGCCAGGTGCCATCCTGTCATGCTTGAAAGAGTTATGCTGTTTAAAAATAATCTAGAATGACTTTAAAATAATTCAGACTGGGCGCCTGGGTGGCTCAGTGGGTTAAAGCCTCTGAGGTCTCAGGTCATGATCTCAGGGTCCTGGGATCGAGGCCCGCATCGGGCTCTCTGCTCAGCAGGGAGCCTGCTTCCTCCTCTCTCTCTGCCTACTTGTAATCTCTCTCTCTCTGTGTCAAATAAATAAATAAAATCTTTAAATAAATAAATAAATAAATAAATAAATAATCCAGACTAACCCATCAATTTAATGTTAATTTAGTCATGCTAGTGGGGAGGGGCCACATTCCATGTAACTCTCTTGCCCCTGTAAATGTCCAGGGCATGACGTACTAGAAACACCATGGACTTTAGAGACAGAGAGACCTTGGTTTTACTTTGAACCTTCCGTTAATTATGTAAGCTTGGACACACGTTTGAAAACTCCAAGCTACGGTATGATTATAAAAGTAAAATTACTTGACACCTACCTCATCTAGGTTACCACGGAGACAAATAGCTCCGAGAAAGCATTTCATTGGCATAAAACTGGCCTGTTGGTCTCCCTTTCCCCTCGTCTGGTTTTCTGTCATTTACATCTGGAATTTACATCTGGAACCTGTGGTGTCGCAGAGGCCCCACTGCGTCTGTTGTATGGAGTGCACATAGGAACGGCACCTGTTTCACTGGGTGGGTGTGCAGACAAAACACGAACACGTTATTAGGTATAATTCCCGGCACGGAGTAAGTGGGTCTGAAGACGTTAGCTCTAATGACCCTACTTTTCCACAATTTTCTGAAGGGTCGCTATCTGCAAGAGAAACAGGAGTGGCAGTGTGAGACATGCCCCAAAGAGCAGGAAATGAGAAGCTCCTGAGGGAAGAACAGAAGGGAAAACTCTCTGTGTTATGGAAGAAACTACATGTGACCAACGTAGAAGAAATGAGGGGCATACTCATTTTAAAAAGAGAATGCAGAAGAGTACACAGTGTGCTTACTTCTTGGTGGGACAAGGTACTTGAAACTCTTCCTAAAGACTTAGGCTATGATGCTGACGTCTTTCTGGAAAGACTTACACATACACAGTGGACACACTTCCAAACCAGAAAATCAGGCCATAGAATTAAGTAATACAACAAAGTATTTTAGCTCTGATAATACAGTAAACTAAAAATTGCAACAAATAACTCATATTTAATGACCGCTTACAATGTTTCTAGTGCAAGATTTTTAGAATGTAATTTCTGCTTGCTTTTGAAAGCTCCTAACTCAATAGGATTCTTCTGGAAAAGACAAAACTAGGTTGTTCCTAATTCTAAAATAATTTAAGTGTGCTCTTCCTGTAATCTCATCGTAATATACTGAAGAACATAAAACCATCTTCGAAACAGTCTCAGCTCACAAAATACTGTTCTTCTTGAGAAGATGCAAGATGCTGAAAATGTCTGCCTTCACGTGAATATAACTGTTGCAAACAAGTCACATGAACATCAGCTGTAGTCTTTATAAGAAACACTTTATGAAGAAGTCAAATTCAAATCATGGTTCAATCACAGTTAATTAGCCATGTCAAAAATAAATCATTTAGCGACTGTTCAGATGAGCCACTTTCTTCAAAAACATGTGCCATTTAATTAGAACACACACCACCTCCTGTTTTTCGGTCCAACTTCCATCCATCACTCAGCCCCAAGGAATGTTCCTCACTGCTGTCTGAACTATGTGTTTTTCCTGATGAGAAGATTCTCCTACATAGGTGAGGAATGGCATTCATTTCCCACACTTGGCCTCTAAGAACAGAGCACACAGACGGAGACAGGCATGGAGACGCTGTCTGCAGCAGACGGAGGCGATGCACTCCCACCGGGCCCCCACCCCCCACCCCCACTCCCATCCTTGTCCCCCCA
>LNAC01000187.1:690288-712243 GCA_002007465.1 Ailurus styani
CCCCCAAACCCCACCCTCCCCAGAAAACTAGGTATAACTTTAAAGTAATGAGAAAGGCAGAGGATAAACCACCATACATGGTACATCAGCCGAGGAGCATGGGTCAGAGGTTATACGGATGGTGGTTTCTTCATGAGGAACCCAGAAAGACACTCCCTGGGCCACCGACCCACTTTTCAACATTTCAGCATCCCTGAGATGGGAAGTTCCGTCATCTAGAGAAATTTCTGTCATCCGCGTGGCGCATATGGGTAACTTACACAGCCCTCCCTCACCTTGGTCTCCCGCCTGAGCCACGCCCAAGCTACAAGCAGCCACAGCACACGGTTCTGGCCAGTGGAATGGACACCCCTGTTCTGGCCAGTGGAATGGACACCCCTGGTACCTTTCCTGTCTCTTTCTTCTGCTGGAAACAAAGACAGGAAGCCTGGAAACAGAGGCCGTGGGATAAGGGGACACATAAGGATGAACTCCAATAAGGTTGAGACCGTGGAGCGGACGGAGAAAAGAATCTGGGCTCATAATAACAAGCCAAAGTCTCCTCATAAGTCCTGGACGGCCTCTCACGCTCTCTCACTGTGGAATACAGAGAAAGTCCAATTTACCCAGTATTATTTGGAGTCAGGTAGCTTTTGCAAAACTCCTACCTCTCCTGAGTATAAATCAAGATGATTCTGAGCAGAGCTTCTAATCCCACATAGGTTAAGTGGGAGCCATTAAGTCAAACACAGATACTTACTGAGCAGCATCGACTTTGAGTTGTGATGGGCTTCGTAGAAGAATCCAGAGTGAAGGTGCTCGGGATGGGCTCCCAGATTTCAGAGACGATGTTGCAGCAAGCACTGGATCGACACACTAACTCGTAACTACCTGCCTGCACACGTCCCTGGGCCTGTGTAGCCAAGACCCAGTAAAAGCAAGTTTCCGTGAAGACCGACTGCACCCAGCAGGGGAGCAGGTGGGGCTGAAGCCCTGTTGCGCCCTATGCTGCCCATCCAGCATGGCTGCCGGCCCAGAAAAGGTTTCTCATTCCGATACGACAGGGGTTCCATATCGGCTAAAGCCAGCCCTGGAAATGCCTTCCAGGGGAGAAAGAACACTGTCCTGAGGACTCACAAAATTAAGACAGAAACATAGTGAGGGATCTGGAACCTGCCTCAGTGTCTGGGAATGAGAGTCAGTGGTATCTGGGCTCTTGATCAGATGAGGCCGCAGAAACTCAGACTACATGGCTACCAGCTTATGGAAGGGAGACAGTCATGCAAACCACTATGCATTTAATTACAGATTAAACCTGTGTTTCAGAAAGAAGTGCTGGAGGAGCTCAGAATTAAATCAGGATTATCAGAACTTTAAAAATCAAGAAGTTCAATTGGAAATGAGCACACACACAGGCTACACTGGGGGGACAAGTGTGTCATAGCGACAGAAGAAGAGTGACACGTCATCAGCGGCTCTGCCTCTCCACTTACCTGCCTGGTTGGAGACACACCCACGTGCCCACGCACACACTCACACACACTCACACACACATGCACACATGGGGAATCACTGCTCATGGAAAGCATGGCGTTACCTCTGCTCTTAACAGCTGGGTAGGAAGAAACTCATTTCTTTTTTTTTTTTTTAAGATTTTATTTATTTATTTGACACAGCGAGAGAGATTACAAGTAGGCAGAGAGACAGGGAGAGGAGGAAGCAGGCTCCCTGCCGAGCAGAGAGCCCAATGTGGGCCTCGATCCCAGGACCCTGAGATCATGACCTGAGCCGAAAGCAGAGGCTTTAACCCACTGAGCCACCCAGGCACCCGAAACTCATTTCATTGAAAGATGAACAATGAAAAAAGATCTAGACATTTCTATTACAATAGAAGAAAGGAATCAGTGGAAAGACATTGGAAAGCATTTGGGAGATGAGTGAGATTGTGGACAGCAATCTCTCCTAGATGGTCCAGGCCTTCAGATATTGCAGCTCAGATATGAAGCAGTTCAGAGAAGCCCTGGCCCCTTGCCAGTGTTCAAATCTCAGGCTCTGCTGATCTATCTCCTAAATGATGCAAGCCGGTCGTGACTGAACTTAACAAACTACGGCAAAACTCAGACCACACTCTATGACAGATCAGATCAAACCATCCTCCCCTCAGTCCAACAGAATAAGAGGCAATGTCTTTTACTTCAACGGCTACTCTTCTTTTCTACAAAAAAGCAGAAAACTGAAATTACAAGATATATGAAAAAGTGACCTATGGTTTAAAAAAAGGAAATTGTCGGGGTGTCTGGGTGGCTCAGTCGGTTGAGTGTCTGACTCTTGGTTTCTGCTCAGGTCATGAAATCAGGGTCCTGAGATCGAGCCTTGAGTCAGGCTCCATGCTGGGTGTGAAGCCTTCTTGGTATTTTTTCTCTCCCTCTACCTCTCCCCTCTTCCCTCTCCCCCTGGAAAGAAAGAAAGAAAGAAAGAAAGAAAGAAAGAAAGAAAGAAAGAAAGAAAGAAAGAAAGAAAGAGAAGAAAGAAAGAAAGAAAGAAAGAAAGAAAGAAAGAAAGAAAGAAAGAAAGAAAGAAAGAAAGGAAAAGGAAAGGAAACAGATTTAGAAATTGTGAGGAGTCAGAGACTTTACAAAGTCTATGTTGAAAACGCTGAGATATCCAATGGGGGGAAAGTTGATATCATCTGTGAAGAGATGAAAAATTAGACAGGAGGAACCAAAATATGTAGGACAACAACGAACAGCTTAACATGCAAGTAACTGGAGTCTGAAAGGAAGAGGAAAGTTATAACACACCAGAGCAAACAAATTAAGGGCTAAGGGCTAAGAACTTTCCAAAGTTGGTGAAAAACACTACTTACAGATACAAAGTTCTCAGCGAATCCTACGCAGGATAAATGCAAAGAAAAGTCATCTTTACAGCAACCTGGTAAAACAGGTGAAAATCAAAAGAGAAATAATAGATCTGAAAAGCATTGCTGGGGAGGGGAGAGGTACTGTCTGTAGTACCTGCTCATTTCCGGTGAGGTGAGTGACATCTGGCCTCTCACCGTAAGCAGTGGAGGCCAGAACAGGAAGGGCATGACCCACAAAACCCACAAACAAAACCAAAAACATCCAGAATCCTATAATCAGTGAAACTATTATTCAGAATTGGAAGTGAAATAAAGATAATCACTGACTAAAACTTAAAGAATTCATCTCTAGCAAATACATCCTAATAGAAATGCTCAATAATTCCCAGTTTGAACCTCAGATCTGAAGGAAAAGATGAAGATTACCAGAAAGGGTAAATATTACATCATATATTGATTGTTTAAACCAAAAAAATAATAGCAATTTTGTAGGATTATATATGTTTATATTTACATGTAGACATAAAATGTGAGACAAAAAGAAGGAAGTATAAAGAGAGTAAATAGAATTATGCTATTGTAAGTTTCATAGACTGTGAAGTAATATAATTTTACATGAAGTTAGGCCTAAATGATGTAAAGATGAATATCATAGGGGCACCTATGATGTCAGTTAAGTGTCTGCCTGCAGCTCAGGTCATGATCCTGGGATCTAGTCCTGCATCAGGCTCCCTGCCCACCAGGGAATCTGCCTCCCTCTCTGCCTGCTGCTCCCTCTGCTTGTGCTCACTCTCTTTCTCTCTCTCTCTCCCTCTTTCTCTGTCTCTCTGTTAAATAAATAAATAAAATATTTTTTAAAAAAAGGCAAATATCATAATCTCAGAGAACCAAAAGATAATAGCTTGAAGAGTAAAACTTTGCATAACAAAAAATATTTGACACGTCCAAGAGGACAAGAAAGGAAGGGAAGTGGGAAACAAAGACAAATACAAGTAGGTTAAATGAAATAAAATCCCCACGTGGAAGACATCAGCCAAACCATGTCAAGAAGAACATGAAATGTAAATGAACTAAACACTTCAATTGAAGGCCAGTGTTGTCATATAAAATAGTAAGACCTGACTCTAAACTACGGATAAGAAAATATGCTTTAATTATAAAGACATGGGTTGAAAGCAAAAGGTTGAAAAATGATGTATTTTCCAAATTCTGCATAAAGAAGCTGGTGTGGCTATATTCATATCAAGGTAAAAACTCCAGGACAAAGAATACGACTAGAGATTTAGCAGCACAGCTCAAAATGTTAAAAGTCTCAATTTATCAAGAAGACAAATATGCAGGGTGTATGCACCTAACAACAGAGCTTCAAAATACATAAGACAAAAGAAGAACAAAACAGAAAAGAGAAATAGCCAAGCCATTTATTATAGTTATGGATTGCCATACTCCTTTTTCTATAATTGATTAAAGAGATACACATAAGATCAGTATGGCTATAGAAGATTTAAACAAGGCTTCCAACCAATGTAAAGAAATTAACATGTAGAACACTACTTACTATAGCTGTAAAATGGACACCCTTTGAATGTGTACATGAAGCTTTCACTAAGATCAAGTATATGATAGGTCATGAGAAGAGTCTCTATACATATCCAATAATGGAAGTCAGAGTATATTCTCTGATGACAACTGCAATAAATTTTAAAAGTGATAAGATAAACATATAGACTATCTCCAAATATTTAAAAATCTAATTAACACTTCTAAATAACTCATGTGTTAAAAAAGAAATCAGAGAAACATTTTTTAAATATTTTGTAGTAAATGATAGAAACACTTATAGCAAAATTTGTGACATGTAACTGAAACTGTGTTTAGGGGAAAATATACAACATTCAATGTTTGCATTAGGAGAGAAGAGAGTTTGAAAGTTAGTGGCTTGAGCTTCCACCTTAGTAATCTAGAAAAAGAACATGTTCAATCCAGGTGAGTAGGAGAAAGGAAATGATAAAGAGAAAAGTAAAAAACCAATGAAAGAGAGAATGTAAAAGGGGGAACACTAATGAAAACCAAGGCTGGTTCTTTGAAAAGATCTGTTCAAGTTGATGAATGTCTAACTGAACAGATCAAAAGAACCCAGAGAAAACAAATGAATTCCAAGATTGAGAATCAGAGGCAGTAACACTGGAGTTCCTATCCACGTTGAAAAGAAAATGGGATTTTAGGAAAAGCTTTGTTTATAAATTCAATAACAGATTAAATGGGAAAATCTTTAAAAGACACAAGTTTCCAAAAGCGACTACACAAGAAACAGAAAACCCAAATCGGTTCATGTCTATCTAGAGAACTAGGTGACAAAGTCACAGATGGTAGGACTTGCCTTTTCAGCTTCTCCAT
This sequence comes from Ailurus styani, assembly GCA_002007465.1. Lineage (NCBI taxonomy): Eukaryota > Metazoa > Chordata > Mammalia > Carnivora > Ailuridae > Ailurus > Ailurus styani. Next base: position 695,525 of record LNAC01000187.1, read on the forward strand.
GAAGCCACTACGGAACGTCCTAGCTCCCCAGTCGGAAGCTCCCCAGTCCCCTTTCTCGACAGCCTGAGTTACTATGTTCCCATGACTCCTGCACCATCGTGGTAGGGACTGCCAGTCCTGGGTGCTCTTCTCTGGTCACTCAGTACATTTATTATTAGTTGTTAAACAACAGATCCTGATATTGCTGGTGGAACTTACTCCACAGCTCAGACACGGATTTGGAAAAAAATCATAAGCATGATTTTAAAGTGGATTCTCCTAGTGAGTGAAAAGAAGCATGCATGAATCATCTAAAATCAGCTTTTTCTTTGGATCTGGTCAACAATGTTTATTATCATCTGAACATTATATTATTTAAAAATATAGTCTTTAAAAATCATTCTTTCTCACCATAGCACATACCCTCCCTTATGTCCACAACCCAGCCAGAGTGCTGTGAAATGTGTAAGCCTGATGATTCACAGACCTGTACCCCTGGGCAAATAATACATTATATGTTAATTTAAAAAATTATTCTTTCTAAGCACAAAACATTTTGCAATTTTTCCTATGAATTTGCATTATAAACCACACATATTTTAATCCCAAATGAAAGACTCAAGTAAACTTTTCTATCTAAACCTCATGAAAAGGTTGATGCGATCAGCATCTCAGTTCTCCTCTTAACAAGATCTTTGGATCAATAAAATACTTTTCTCCACATTTTAGAATGGTACCAAATTGCTAATATTAAATAAGTATGTTTAATATTAACTCTTCTCCTGAAAGATGGTCAATGCTTTTCACATCAGCACTCCAAATATTACAAAGAGCCCTCGAAAAATGTAAAACAAATGCCTTATCATTTGGCTTTCCTCTTCTGGGTTGATCACTGGGCACTGAGTGTGATGGCTTCCATCCTGAACCAAGCCCTTCCCGACTGACACCTCTTCTTTTGTGAAATTCACTCAGTCTCACGGTTGGTAGACTAATGAAGTAAAATTTTAATTTTTTCTAAAGGCTTTAAAAAAAAAGAAAAGAAAAGTGAAAAAGGGGCACCTGGGTGGCTCAGTCGGTTGAGAGCCCAACTCTTGATTTGGGCTCCAGTCATGATCTCAAGGTCATGGGATCGAGCCCCGTGTCCGGCTCCACACTGGGTCTGGAGCCTGCTTGAGAGATTCTCTTTCTCCCTCTCCCTTGTCCCTCCCCACCTAAAAAAACCCAAAAACCAAAAAACTAGAATTACTATATATGGATCCATCTCTCCTTCTTCCAGGCATATATCCAAAAGAATGGAAAGCAGGGTCCAAGATGGAATTTGCTCTCCCGTGTTCACAGCAGTATTAGTCACAATGGCGAGACGGTAGCAGCAACCCAAGTGTCCACTGGCAGACGAATGATAAACAAAATGCAGTATGGGTCACCTGGTGGCTCCGTCGTTCACCTGCATTCGGTTCAGTCCTGATCGCAGAGTCGTGGGATCAAGACCGTGTGGGACGCCCCACTCAGCAGGAAGTCTGCTTGTCCCTCTCCCTCTGCCATGCCCCCTGCTCGTGTGCATGCTCTCTCTCCCTCAGATAGATACATAAAATCTTTTCTAAAATGTGACACAAACAGTGGACTATCATTTGGCCTTAGAAGGAAGGAAATCCCCGTTGACAGGGATGAGCCTTGAGGACGGTAGGCTCTGTGAAAGGGCCGTCGCAAAGGGACAAACCCCGTGTGATCTCACGTCTGTGAGGCCCTGGAGTCATCGAGTCCCTAGGGACAGAAGGGAGAAGGCTGGTTGCCAGGGGCTAGGGGAGGGGGAAGGAGAGGGAGGGTTCGAGGGGGACAGAACGAAAATGTCCCGGCGATGGACCAGATGGTTCCCAAGGATGAGCGACGGTGTCGCTGAAGCCGCTGAGCCGTACACACAAAAATGGTGACGATGGTAAAGTGTTCATGCTGTATGCATTTTACCGCCATTTAAAACCATGCAAGTCTTGGCTGGTCTTGTCCTGCCCGGGGCCTGTCCTGCCCCCCCCCTTCCTCCACCCTTCTTGGCTCCCTACACTCCATCCGCGTGGACCTTCCGGGCGCTGTCTCTGCTTGTGGCTTGGTCCCCAGGAAAGCGCTCCCACCAATCTCCCCCGCCCTGGGCTAGTGACTCAGGCTTGGCTTCAGTCACCTCCTTGGAGACGTGTTCTTCACGACCTTCCCTGAAGCGGTCCCGGCCCAGGTGCCCTTTCGCCTAAGACTTAGTGTCATTCAAGTGTGTCTTCCTTTAAAACGTCTCTCTTGTTTGGATGGAGTGATGGGGTTTCCTCCCCGTCCTAACATGCGGTAGCACACACGTGTGTTCAGTACATCCTCGCCAACAGAGGGGGGCAGGACAGCAGCCTGGTGCAGGTGGGGGGGTCGGCACGCCTCTCTGTTCCAACACCCGTTCGCACCTCACCACACAGCCTCGCCACCCTCCCCGTTCCACTCCCACCCCTTCCTCCCTCCACTCCTGCCCCCAGCCTGCGGCCTGGGGCTTCCTCCCTCCACTGCTGCCCCCAGCATACCATCTCCCCTTTTCTACCCCGTTTAATCTATCAGACGCCGCTTGGGTTCCCCCTTGGAACTATGGCAGCCTAGTCTGTGCGTGTGTCAACCCTGCGTGGCCCCACATGTCAGATCTGGGAAGTGCACCTGACTTGGTCTTGCTGAGCCAAGCACACTCAGGTCCTGGGCACACTCAGGTCCAAGCACACTCAGGTCCTGGGCACACTCAGGTCCAAGCACACTCGGGCTCCTGGGCACACTCAGGTACAAGCACACTCGGGTTCTTGGGCACACTCAGGTCCAAGCACACTCAGGTCCTGGGCACACTCAGTTCCTGGGCACACTCAGGTCCAAGCACACTCAGGTCCTGGGCACACTCAGGTCCAAGCACACTCAGGCTCCTGGGCCTGTATCCTTCTCCCCCCGCCCCCACTTCCCAGCTGTGTGACCTTGGAAGAGACAGTTCACTGCTCTCTACTTCGGCTTCCTTTTCTATGAAAAGAGGATTGGTTTCTTAGGAGGTTGAGTTGACACATGCGATGCTCTCAGAGTAGTGACAAACGTATCAGAATCACCCAAAATGACAGCTGTTACCAAGTCCCAGGATCTCAGGGCTGGGAGTCAGATCAGCCAGTTTGCGTCTGTGGGCGGCGGGAACCAAAGCAGTGTATGTCTGGTGCTGGGAAGTGAGCATCTTCTACCATAGGGATTCTCAGGGGATTTATTGGGGGGAGTCTGGGACCTTTATGATGCCCTGAAATTGAACAATCGTCCTTTCGTTTGATGTCTGGAGGCTTTTACACCTGAGTCAATGAAGATCCCGGTGAGTCAGCAGTAAACCTCTCCTTTCAAGTGGAGGAAGGGCAATCGTGAGCAGAGTTGGGAAAGGGAACCTCCGTTTCCAGAACCTCCACAAGCAAATCAACTCTAGGAAAGAGTCCGTGTGGAAGGGAGGGTCGTTCAAGCCCTCAGCAGGGAAACCGCTCTGCAGGGAAGGAGGGTGTGGATGCTCGGGCTCCCCTCGCGCCCCTCGGTGCCACCTTCCCACCATGCACCTGGCGGGACGCCTCGGCTCACACAGAAGCCTCTCGCTCGGGCTTCCTTTGCTTTATTCGTGTTGTTGGTTTTCTAAGGGATTTTGCTATGTAAACGTCTTTGTAAGTATAATGTTTTCTCCCTCCGCTTTGTGGAGCCAAATTTTACTTTAAGAAGAACGTTTATTAATGCAGGTTCTCGTCAATCAGTAGTATAAAGTAATCACGGGCAACAAATGAAGGAAAAGATGAAAGGGAAGGATAAGCTTTTCTTTTCTAAAGACTTTTTAAATAATATATTTTAATAACATTTGAAATCATGTACCAAACACAGGAGATACATTAATTGGAACTGAAAAACAAAATTTCTTAATTATACACATGAAAAGTCATTATGAAACTATTACTAAAAGAGTATTTATTTGCGGTGGGGAAAAATTATTATTGTATCACCGTAAATTATTTGACTCAAAGTTGGATAGTTGATGATACATCGTGTTATTGTCTCCTGACTGTTCACTCTTCTCTCCCACTGAATGCTCTGGGCGGGCAGTTAGGGCTCCCCATTCCACTGAGGTGGGGCTTAGCCGTGTGACTTGATTTGGCTGATACAATGTGGGTGAAAGGTAAAGCTTGCTGGTGTCCAGTAAAAGGTTTAAGAAACGTGGGAAGTTGGGGGGGTACCCGGTGGCTCAGTCGGTTTAGACTCTGACTCTCGTTTTCAGCTCAGGTCATGATCTCAGGGTTGTGAGTTCGAGCCCCATATTGGGGGGAGGTCCACACTCAGCAGAGGCTCTGCTTCAGACTCTCTCCCTCCCTCTGCCCCTTCCCAACGTGCTCTCATTCTCTCTAAAAATAAATAATCTTTAAAGAGAGGAAAATAAAAAAGAAACGTTGGAAGTTTCTGCTGAGTCTCCTACCACTCCCAACCTCCACCGTGAGAACTGTACGCCCAGACAATGTCTCACTTAAGCCTGATCCCTGAGGAAAAAACCCATGGACAGTATTTAGACCACCCCTGCCTGGAGCAGAGCCGCAGACCCAGAGCTGTAAATACTGACATGCACTGTGAGTGAGAAATAAGGACTCGGTTTTTGCAAGTACCTGAGATTTTGAGGTTGTTTGTTACACAGCATTATCCCATCAAAAACCGATTAACACAGCTTAAGGGTGAAGTTAAGTTCTACAGAATCAAGGAACTGAGCAATCAACATACAACTCACTAGGAACGTGGAAGCCCATGAAATTCCTCGTGTAAATGAGGTGCTCTAACCATGCGGTCTTTGGGGGTAGGCACGCAGAGCCTTGATGAGAGGGGATGTTTATACGAACATCATATACAACACTGCAGGATCAGGGTCGCTGTCCCTTTGCTCACATGCATGTACAGGCCTGGCTCTTAAACAGGGTAAGAGAGGGTATCCATGAAAATTATTGTCTCATTTGTTAGGGATGGATGATTGGCTCTTTCTGAGAAAGAGACAAGAAATTCAGAATTGCCTTTTCTGATATAAGACTGTGACCAGATTGGTTTGAGCTTTCAGGCCCCAAACGTATCTACTATTAAGACATGAGGCCCTTCACAACCCCAAACCTATGCAAATGAAGACTAAGAAGAGAGAAACCTCGAAGGCACTGCCTGTTTAATGAGAAACAGCCTGGCTCAGTCAGGAGAGCATGAGGCTCTTGATCTTGGTGTCATGAGTTGAAGCCCCATGTGTGATGTAGAGTTTACTTAAAATAAAATTTTTTTTAAAAATTTTAAAAGAAGAAAAAGAACACTTGCTAATACACAGGTGAGGCTGGAGGAACCTGTTGTCCCCTCCTCCTCAGGGGCTGGCCCGGGGTCCAGAGGAGGCATCGCCGATGTCTCCACAGAGGACACTTCTTGGTGAATCTCTTTGCTTAGGTGTAGAAGAAAGTCACAACCTAGTGTGCATCAGTGGAGGACCAGGTGCTCACCAGTCAAGGACGTGCAGAAGAGGCCTGTTGGTTACAGTGGGTTGGTTATGCTCCTACTCACAATCCCAGAGACCCAGCCGCCCCTGCAAAGCCTGGTCTCCCTGCTCATGAAACTCGGATAAGAAATTCAACTTTCAGGGGCTGGCATTGCATTCAGTTTCCAGGTGAGCTTTTACCATCAAACAGAGCAAGAGTCACATTGCTGTCACCAAACTGAAACCTTGCTTACAGATTCTCTTACCTTCAGTCACTCATAGAGTTGCACCCAGAAAATACTTGTCTGTGTTCCTTCTTCAATTTTCACTTTCTGGCTCCAGTGACCGGCCAGCTCTGTGTCGCCTGATACCTTGCGTGGCTTGCTTACTTTCATCGCTGTGCTCCAACCTTGAGAATCAAGGTGGAGAACCCCCATGTTCATAAGGAAAAGTGTCTTCTGAGTCCCCTTGAGCTGTCCGGTATTGTCCGGTCTATTCGTGGAGCTCTGAACGTAGCTTACTTAGCCTTTGCTCTTGGCAGCAGCTGCTCTGTGCTCTCTGGGGTCGAGAGATATATTCTGATATATGCTCTGTGCTCTTTGTAGTCTGACTTATTCTGAGCCCAAGGGATTTTGTACTTGACCTTTTCTTAGCTCAGTAAGATATTTTTCCCTTTTCAGTTTTAAAGAATTCTTTGTAGACTCTTAAAACATTTCTATAGATTTCTGACTTTTCAATCTCATGTCCTTTTTTAAAAAAGATTTTATTTATTTATTTGAGAGAGAGAGAGAGAGAGAGAGAATAAGTTGGGGGGAGGGGCAGAAGGAGAAGGAGAAGCAGACTCCCCACTGAATGGAGAGCCAGATGTGGGACTCAATCCCAGGACCCTGGGATCATGATCTGAGCTGTACACAGTTGCCTAACCAACTGAGTCACCCAGGTACCCCAACTTTGCAACCTCGTGTCCTTTTTTATTAGCTGTTGACCCTTACCTTCAAAGGTGACCACACTTTTACTGGCTACAGATGGGATTCTTTAAGCCCTCTGCTCTATCTTTCCAGACATAAGCCAAACCATTCCATCAGAGAGTCTTGTTCTGCTTCTAGGTTTCCCATAGGGATTTTGCTGTTTCTCTCATGTTTTCTTAATATTCTAATATTTACCATCAACTTCTCTCAAACTCGACGGCTGTCCCCATGGATGCGAGCATAGCGTCCCTGCCAACAATCTGAAACCCTCTTCAAACACATCCGTTCCCATCGCCTCTGTGTCTGCACTCCTGGTGGCCTCTTTCCTTCCTCCGGCACAATGCCTTCCTCTTTTTCCTTGTGCACTGTTGATGTAAGCTCCTGGTGTCTTTTGGGGTGTGTGTCTTCCGTTGAATAAATTTCACAACACTTTTCAACCGGCCCAGCAAGTAGCCAATGGGACAATCGGCTGCCCTGATGAGTCAGCGTCAGACCCAACGCTCAGTCAGTCTCGTGACCTACACCACATCTGGGTGCCACTGTAGAAAATAAAAGGTCTCTGCCCCAGACCCCATGCCCTATGAACAAAAGACACGCACAATAAGTATTCCCCACTGAAAAGTGGAAGACTCAGAGACACATCCCGTCGCCGGCCCACAGCAGGTGTCGCCGGCCCTCTCCTCCGGTGGAAGGCGTGCCTGGACAGGCCGGGTCCTGTGTCCTACAGGTAGTTGCCCTCTTCTGGACCACTCTGTGCTCTGCAGCCCAGCTGACGTACAGTCAGCACAGACGCTCCAGCTCTGTTTCGACCAGTATTCGATGGCACATATGCTCCTGGGGTCTCACATCTAACACATGGGTGTCTTTAGAAACAGAGTGTACTGGTTGTAGGGAACACCATCAGGTCTTGCTTTCTTTCCACATCTGACAACTCTGCCTTTGGCCAGTTTAGACTGTTTCCATTGACTGTAATTTACTGATATGGCTGAGTTTAAAATCACCATCTTGCTATTTGTTTTCCAGTTGCCCCATCTTTTTGAACCCTTCTTCTTATTTAGAACTGAACATTTTCTATAATTCCATTCTATCTCCTTTGTGGACTTCCGAGCTACAATTCTGTGATTTTCATGGTCGTTTTGAGTTGATGGCACTACCTTCCACTCATCACTGCCGGCGCTCCAGGGACAGTATCCTGCATTTGCATAGTGTGAGCACCTTACATGTCTCCCTGACCCTGAAGCTCTGTGGTCATATATTTGCTTAAACATGTTATAAATCCACATGGCATTGTTATTATGTTTATATAAAATTTATTCGATAAAACACTAACTTTTTGCAGGATAATGATGCATAGTTTTATACTAATATGTTTTAAAACTTAAAACCAATAAATTTCATAATTCCTAATGTGGAATTTTTTAAAACATTTATTCATTTATTTTAGAGAGAGGGAGAGGGAGGGGCAGAGAGAGGGAGAGAACCAGACTCCCTGCTGGGCTTGGAGCCCCACGTGGGCCTCAGCCCCACGGCCCTGAAATCATGACCTGAACCAAAATCAAGAACTGGACACTTAACTGACTGAGCCACCCAGGCACCCCAGGAAACTTTTTTTAAGATTTTATTTATTTATTAGACAGAGAGAGAGATAGCAAGAGCAGGAACACAAACAGGAGGAGTGGGAGAGGGAGAAGCAGACTCCCCACAGAGCAGGGAGCCCGATGCAGGGCTGGATCCCAGGACCCTGGGATCATGACCTGAGCTGAAGGCAGCTGCTTGATGACTGAACCACTCAGGAGCCCCAGGAATTTTTATTTTAATTAGAAAAAGAACACAGTCATTTAGCCTCTTCTTTTTTTATAAGAAAAAAATTAGAATCATAAACATATTTAGATATGAGAAAAATAAGCTTTTCTTCTCAAAACTATAGCTTTGGGAACTGCGGAGAAAAAATTTAATCACAAACCACTTGTAGGTTTCTGGGTTTACTGCCATAACCCAAATGCAGTGTTTTTAATTACAGAGCTCTATAATATTCTAGCATGGGATAATGCATTTTTAAAAATACATATAACATTATGCCAAAAAGAAAAATAATTGGGGGTTTAGATCCCTTTAACTTTATATGAGCTTCTAGTTTTCTGGTTGGCTGTCATTTTAACCTGACTGCAGATGTGCTGTCTTAATCTCACACACACATCATGGATTCACTTGCCCATGTTCCTGGGCAGGAATGTGTTCATTACACATTCTCCTTTTAAATACGTATTTTGAAAAGTAGTTTTCTTTTTAGAAGGCATAATCCCTATTTATTACCACCACCTTCCCCAAAAAGAAAAAAAAAAGAATAAAACAATCTGGCCACGTACATTCAAAGTGTCAGGAACAATTTTTAAAGGTCCCTTTCACCTTGTATCCATACAGGGGTCAGGCCCTCTGTAAGCTCAAAGACAAGGAGTTCAGATTGTATAATTCCTGTTTTAAAAATCGGGCTATATATTTATTGTTCATGAAAAATTTAGAACCTACCTTAATCTTGGTAGAGAAATAATTCACAGGACTTTCCCATTGCACTCTGAGTTAGGACCGATGGCCGAGGAGCTCGACTGGGTTTCCTTCTATGCAGACATACCTTATTTTAAGGGCTCCATCAATAGAGCCTGACAACGATTTGTTCTATTGGCTTGGAATCTTATCTACGTTGCTGTAACACATGTCACTGTTTCTACTCACTTTCCAAGACCTTTATCTCTTTCATTTCTCACAGCGACCCTGATAGACAAGCATTTTCTTTCTCTGTCTTTGCAGATAAGGAACTTGAAATTTTGAAGTTGGCAACTCACTCAAATCCAGGTCTTTTGCACCAAACTGCAGGTTCTTTGTGCTACATGGCTGCCACTGCCCCATTGCATAACCAGAAAAACACTGTTTGGTTTATTTAAATATTAATTTTTGAATTTGAACTCTGGGTCACCTTTGGAAACTTAAACTTGTCAAAATCCTGTCCATCTTCGACATGTAAACTCAGTCTCTCCAGCCAGAGTTGAAGACCCCTGCAGAAAGGGCCATGTGACTCAGTCTCCCCGTGGCCCCTGGCCGTGCCCTCCAGAACCCTCCACCCAGGCTCCTCTTATGCCTTCAGGTCAGTCCTGGAGTCCTGACACTTGCCGGCCTGCCAAGGGGTGGGCGCTGGGCTGGACCCTAGGAGGACAAGACCCTGGGGGCAGCCCTCACAGAGCCGTTGGCTACAGAGGGCTGCGCGTTTTTGGTGAGGTGGATGCCCAGAGCTGTGGGAGCCCAGGGGGCTATCCACGCCCTCAAAGCCCAGCCCTTCTCCTGTAGCCCCTGCTGGCACCTCGGCTGGGCAGGAGCCACAGACGAGGCCAGTTTCGTCTCCCACTTCTAACCGGGCAGTGGTTTATTCAAAAAATAGTCTTCTAATACATTTGTCAATAAATCCGCTGATTTAGGATGCATCCGCATGTGAACAGCAATCAAATCTAGTAGTTATGACATGGAGGGAAAGTTTCAAGAAGCAAGGCGCTGAGGAGAACCATGTACCACTTGGACACCAAGTAAATGTACTCTAAACATTCAGCCCTTTGCACTGAGTTCTAGGTTCCCACTCAGTAAGGCAAGTGGATCAGTGTGTGTCCCAGAAATCGCAGGGAGACCTGAGCGCTGGACGGAGCGTCTGGTAATGGTGAGTCGGGAGTTCAATAAGCTCATATATGAGCAATGCTGACTTTTAGACACTGCCTTGTTTCTCTTAACCTCTAATGTCCATGATACCACGTGTATCCATAACGCCGCCTTACTGGCCGAGCTCCAATGGATGGGCCATCCCTAACTCTCAGCACGCAGGGCTGCTGAATACACCAAGCCCCAACAAGCAGCATCAAAAGAAGGATTCAGCCACTAGAGGGAGGAATTGCCCCAGTCGAGGTCAGAGCACCATTCTGGTTCTCTGCTGGGAACACAAGCAGGAAAGATATTTATAAATGCTATGTTGTCCAAACATATAAGCTGTGGCTTTTTGTCAATTCATCTGATATGCTTTTGTTTGAATTGCTTGAACTGGGTACACATCTCATGCTCATCTTTAGTGCTCGATGCTGTCATTATCTGCGACTCAGTGCTGACTACCTAAATCTCTTGAAGGTCATTTGTCATCTTTTGTATTTTTGTGGTAATCAGCTTTGAGTACATACAAGCAGAATTCACTTGCAGCTCACCGGAGAACGTGTCAAGGTTCACAACAGATTAAAATGCCCCTTTCGTACAAGGTGTTTGCACCAGCTATTACAAAATCTCACCCAAAAAAGAAGAGTCTGAATAATAACTAGACCAGCCACTTTGGATATTGCCTTTATTTTGCAGAAAATGTTTCCTGCTGATTGTCTTTGGCTACTTAGAAGAAAAATATAAACAATCATAGGTTTAACAATACAAGAGATTAACTACCTGTGCTCAGAACAAACACATTCTAGCGGGCAGAGCACGCAAATCTGCATTTCAACTACAATCTGCGGTCCTCGGCTATGACGCTAGGATTCTGTCCTTCCGCCGTGGCAGGTGCCACAGAGGCCCTGGAAACTACCGCCAAGCAACAAGGAAGAGAATTAAGTGTGCTTTTTATCTTGCTCAAGTAGGGCTGGTGCAGTTTACAGACTCTGATGTGCCAAGTCACTATGTGCCCTACAAGAGACAAACAAAGTTTCTGGACTGTAGCAAATCATTCTCATTGTGAATCGTGCTAAGTCGGGCCAACCGCATGGCTTCCAGGCCAGATTCACCTGCGCGCATTCGCGGCCGCGGTCAGCGGGCACCGCACCCCTGAGCACAGCAGAACACGGATCCCTCCTCTTACTTCAGAGGGAGGGTGATAAGGCCTATTTCCTCCCCTGGACCCGTGAGCTGCCAGTCTGTACCCGGGGGAGCAATCCAGTCCGGGGCGGAGGCCCGCACGGAGTCCTGCGTCTGTTGGGACGCGGCTGGCCTCACATGGAAGGCGGTGACACAGGCGTCCACGAGGCTAGGAGGCGGGCCTGCGCCGCCGCATCGTACTGGCTGTCGGGAAGGTCCGCGGCCGCGGGGGCCCCTTCGAACAGCGGGGATCCCGAGGAGGAGGGCGCCGGGCCCGGGTGCGGGAGAGGCGCCCCGTGCGCGGACGCGCCCCGGAAGACCTGCGCCCCCAGCCCGTTGGACAGCGCGGCCGTCTGCGCGCCGGGCGTGATGGAGCCGTTGCTCACCGACCACAGGCTGGGGTACTGGCTGCAGGGGGAAACGGAGCGGCTCAGCGACCAGAGACGTGGACAGAGGCTGCAGACGCGCGCCCAGGGGTCCCCGACCCCGACAGCCCCTCCCGACGGCGCGTCCCAACCGGCAGCTGGCTCTGTTAGGAAACCCACTCCGGTTGCGCGGAAGCCACCAGAAGCCAGACTACAGGAGGGGCTGCCTGCAAAGCTGCGTGCGGCACGCGGCTCCTGCCCCGGCCCCGCAGCCCTCCAGGCTCGCCCGTTCGGAACCCCGAGGCCCCAGACACCCCGACTCAGAGGGTCGGGCCGCGCGCCCAGGTGTCTGTGCTCATCAGCACATCCCGCCGCGCTGCCGGGGTACTTGCCGTGCAAACAGCACCCTCCTGGCACAGGAAGGGGCGAAAGGTGCTCGGAACCGGCGCCGTCCCCGCGCCCGGTCTTGTGCAGTGAGTAGCACGCGCGGGGCCGCGGGATAGGGTGCAGGCCAGCAGCCCCGAGCCAGACCCCGCGCAGACCCCAGCCCTGCCCTCCCGGGCTGTGTCGGGCCCCTGGCCTGCGGGCAGTTTCCAGCCTGTTCCCCCATCCGTGGAGGAAGCCGCCGGACACGGGTATGAAGTCCCTCGGTCTAGCAGCACAGATTTAAACCGCATCCGACTATGCTAACATTGCTTTGAGAAAATGTCTTTCTGTGAGCAGATGTCTTTCCCTGACTCTGCGTTGTGCTGTCTTGTTTGCGAAGCCCTGTGCTGTATTTCGGATGTATCTGAACTCGAAAACAAACCTGAGTTGAACAAAGTGGTTTACTGTCCCCATCTCACAAGAGAGAAGAAACAGCGCTGAGATGCTGGATCAGAATGAGCCCACAATGGGACGGCGGGGTCCCCAGACACAGCGGTTTTAACCTGCAGGTTAGTGCGTTTACGTGCAGGTTCCGAGCCACCTTCCGCCCTCGGATGGTTTGCTGATTTGTGCATTGTTCACTTTATTTTTTAAGAGTAGCCGATAAAGGAACCGTTTCCTAGACTAAAGAATTAAGATTTGGGGGCACATTTTGGTATTCTATATGCAATGAACTGCACTGCTTTCATACTCAAGATAACCTGTCTACAGACTCTCTCTGCTGTGAGCCAGCAACCTGTTAAGTCATTTAGTATCTCTGAGCCTGTTTCTTCAAAAAATGAAGGTTGACTTTCAGCTTTCACTTAGTTTTTTATAATAGTCCTATGAAAAACAGCAATACATTTACCAACCAGCTTGATTTTTAAGGCAACTGCCCTGTACATTATTTTCAAGCTAATAATGAAATATTCATTGTTCTTTACTAGTTACCAGCATATATGTTAAGGACTTTGATCCTGTAGCGCAGAAAAGCCAACACATTTTTTCCTTCAATTTAATTTGTCAAAGATGGCTCTAGAAACATTTCTTCAAATTTCACTTGCTGACCCCAACAACTCGGTAAAGACAAGCTGAGGATGGGATTATGTAGCATATTTTTTCTTGTAGAAACAAGGCTCAGAGAGTTTAAGAGACGTGTCCTCTAAGGGAACTAGGATGTGCCAGAGCCCGGATGGGGGCCTAGCTTCCCTGTTCCAGCCCAGCTCCATGCAGGCCACCCCAAGGGGCCACTGGTCCTCCCAGAAAACTGACTAGAATAGCGACACAGCAGTCACATAACCTGGGATCCCGGGTTAGTGACAGAACTACCAGTAACAGCCCCGCTGCCCACAAGTGAGGGCGGAGTAAAAAGCAATGGATGGAAATGGCGTGATGTCACAGCCGGGGTCCCGGGACAGTGCGCACCACGTCCAGACATACGTTACCTAGAGCCGGTGGGTGGGCTGGCGCCGTGGCTCATGGGCAGCATGCTGGTGTGGGCAGGCGTCCCAAGGCCGGACCAGCTGTCGTGGGACTGGAGCATGGACAGACACGCAGATGGATTGTCAGAATAGGCTATGGGGTGTAAGAAAGCGTCGTTAGTGGGGGGTCTTCCAAGAGTGACAGAGTGCAGTGAAATACTAGCAAGGACCGGAGCTACCCAACACCGGCAACAAAACGGGTCTGGATATGAAACAGAAGATTATCCGAGGCTCCCGGGTGCCTCAGTCGGTTAAGCCTCTGCCTTCGGCTCAGGTCCTGATCCCAGGGTCCTGGGATCCAGTCCGGCATTGGGCTCCCTGCTCACCCAGGAGTCTGCTTCTCCCTCTGCCTCTGCCTGCTGCTCCCCTGCTTCTGCGCTCTCTCTCAAATGAATAAATAATTTTTTTAAAAAAAGAAGACTATCCACTGGCCCATTTAATTCGTCATCAAAGGCAAATATTTATGGCCCGATGAATATACTAGAAAATAAATTCTAGTAAGCCCGAGCTTTCTCTTTATCTTCAGATCAATAGATGCCCTGTAGAAGACGAATCCTACGATCACTTGATTGGGGATTAATTATCCTTAAAAATAAACATAAATATAACTTTAACCTGCCTTTTCCCAAAATATTATTTCTTAAGAAATGAAAAGACCTCAAAAACCATGACTCCGGGCAAAACGAAAATACAATCTTCTAACGTCAGAGTCTAGCCACTAGTTGAACAAGACCCCATGACCGTTTCTTTACCAAATAAGCTCCTTTCATTTCAAATCAGCTTTAATTGCTTAATTGTTTTATGGTGTTCCTTAGCTATGTTCCTCCATTTAGAGCCAGACAAAATTAAGTCTGGGCATATGTGGTGTTAGAGGAAGTTAGACAAATGGATCTTCGTGGTCTGGCCCTGTGTTCGTGGTCTGTAAGCATCAGCAACCCTGGAAGCCTGCTCATTCGGGACGCCAGGGCCAGTTTTCAGGTGACGCTGCTGCTGCTGGTCCAGGCACCACACATGGAGGAACATACTTAGTGGGTCCGTGGGAGAACCATGGAAAATTGTGCGTGGGTCTAGTTAAGCCAGTAATTCTTATACCTGGTGGACCCAACGTCATCACTTTAGAGAGGTTCATAAAATATCCAAACCTGGGCCCCCAGAGAGAGACCCGCAGTTCCGGGGAGAAGGAGCTCCAGCAGTCAGTGAGTACATTCAGAACCACAAGCCCCCGGGTCTGGACCTCTCGGTGGCCGAGCCAGCAGCAGCAGCACGGGCCCGACACAGAGGTCCCTCTTGAGCCCCTGAAAACTGGCCTGGGTGTGTGTTCCAGAAGAGGTCCTCCCCCCGGATCTCTGGAGTCCATCCTACAGATACCCTTCCCGCGCTGGGGGTCCTCCACCTGCCCCCAAACCCCGGGCCGACGTGGACGCGGGACTTACTTGGAGAATTATTCCGATGCGCGTAAGGGCTGGGGTAGGGGGACGGCCGGTGGTTCCTCAGGGCGGGGTACCTTTCACAGCCGTGCGCGGAGGGCAGTGAGAGGGGCCCTCCGAACTGAGGGTGGGGGGTGGCGGGCGGGCACAGGCTGCTGGCTCCAGGGATGAGCCACCCCCCTGCTGCGAGGAAAGAATGCTGAGTAACTGGTATTTGCAACTGCCCCACTTATATAAAGGACAGACAGGAGACCGGGAGTCTGCGGGGTGCTTTCCGAGGGGTCCCCGGTGAGGTGAGGTCTCATAGTCCAAGTCTGAAGACACCTGGGCTTCAGCTCCACCCCAGAGGCCACGGATTGACAGGGTTTCCAAACCCACGGAGCACCTGAGAAGAGCTGGGGGACCCCAGCCTCGGCCGATGCCCCGGGCTTCCTCACCCACTCTTACTCAAACCTCCAGCATCTTCCCAGGCCCGCCAGCTCCCGAGCCCTAACTGCTGAGCACGAGAAAACACAGGAACACGAAATTCAGCGCCGGATGAGCTCGACACACGGGGCGAGTCCCGCGCGGGGTGCCCTCCGTCCCCTGCTGCCGCCTCACCACGGGCTGCTGTGTCCTGCTGGACCCGTGTCGTTTGCCCCCCACTTTCCTTCCGCTTTAGGCTCGCCTCTCCCCACTGGGCACGTCCGTCAGGAAATCACTCTGACGCTCCCTGCCCGCCTCTCACACTCCTGTCTCTTCTCCCTTCACTGCTTTTAAGTTTATTGTTGTTGCTTTTAATTCAGAAAAGCAACCTCTAAGAAGACAATGACCCTGGCTGTAATTTCCAGCAAACAATCCTTCAGACAACACTGAGATGAGGGAAAGTTCCAGATCTGCCCACAAAACCTGCCCCCCGTCATGTGCCGAGTGATGGCAGCCAGCGAGTCCCTGTAGGACAGCTGTTTGTTAAATTAGCCCAGAAGACGATTAATGGAGAAATAGAGAACAGACTGGGGCGCCTGGGTGGCTCAGTGGGTTAAAGCCTCTGCCTTCGGCTCAGGTCATGACCTCAGAGTCCTGGGATCGAGCCCCACATCAGGCTCCCTGCTCGGCGGGGAACCTGCTTCTCCCTCTCTCTCTGCCTGTCTCTCTGCCTACTTGTGATCTCTCTCCCACTCCGTCAAAAGAAAGAAAGAAAGAAAGAAAGAAAGAAAGAAAGAAAGAAAGAAAGAAAGAAAGAAAGAAAGAAAGAAAGAAAGAAAGAAAGAAAGAAAGAAAGGAAGGAAGAAAGAAAGAAAGGAAAGAAAATAGAAAACGAGTGTCGCAGAATGTGCCCGGCTGGTCCCCACAGCCTCTGGAAGGGGCACGAAGCACTAACTCTTCTCTCCTGATGATGATGATGTCAGTTATTTAAATTCCAAGCCCCTTCCCTGCACAGAGAGGAGAGCCACACAAAACTTTCCCTCCTAACAGACGCTGCTCCATAGACCTGAGCCACTTTGTTCTGTCTCCTGGAACTCGGAAAGGAAGCTGGACTTAAAGCACTTTCCCCATCCTGCAAGCCACTGTTCCCATCACCAAAACCAGCCCGAGTTGCTGGGCCACTCCTGGAACCAAAATGGGCTTCGGGAAAAACCACATCTGCTCATAAGCATCGTTCCAAAGGGGGTCCTGCAGCCCGCCATGATTAACCAAGAGAGGAAGCATCTCCCAGTGGCAGTAGCGGGCTGGCGTCTCCACTTGCCCCAC
>LNAC01000187.1:716417-774342 GCA_002007465.1 Ailurus styani
CCCCGGTTCCCGCGCCTTCGCCGGTGTGGAAGGGGGACCCCCGCGCCCCGAGTCTCGGCCCGAGGCTGGGCTCCGCGCCCGCGGAGGGAAATACCCAAAAATCAACCCAGAGCCCTTTTAGGAAGTTTTCTCGCTTCCTATGTGAAAACAGGACTTCGAGGACGAGAGCTGCGCGGGCACGCAGCGTGACCTGGGAGTTCGCGGGGCTTCCGTGGGCTGATCTGTGTCTCCGTGGAGGGTGGAGTGGGACGGGGCCGGCCAGGGCGCTCTCGGAGAGCAGGGTGTGGGGCGCGCCTCCCTGCCGGGCCCCGCCGGCCGCCGCGCCCCGAGGTGTGGGGAGCGGGTGGTTTATTACCTTTCGGTGAGAACCTCGGCGAGGAGGGCGAGGGAAAGGTGACAACGAGCAGGAAATAGTTCAATAAGGTCTCTTTAAACAGTAACATTTCTCCCAAAACGGGAGCCGGGATGAGACGAGGAAGCAGAAGCTCGGAGCGCTGGCGGCGGCGCTCGGAACCCCTTGCCCACCACTCCACCCCAAGCGTGTGGTTCCAGGCGGTTCCCAGGCCTTCCTCGCGCGCAGCCCACCCCCACGCCCTCTGGGAACAGCCAGTGCGTCGGGCGGGGGGCCCATTCAGTACAGCCCTGCGCCCGAGCCGGGGGGTCTCCCGGAAGGACTTGGAACGCGCGCCCCGGCTACCCCTTTCCTGCCGGCGCCTGGCCCCGCGAGCCGCGGGAGGGATCCCGGCCGGGGGCGGAGGACCTCTGCCTCTGCCTTCCGGGGGCAGCCCAGGGATTAAGGGGAGCCCTGCGGCCCCCCGGGTGGAGTGAGGATGCTTCCAACGCTGATTTTCCGCCCCTCTCCAAATGGGTCCCGAGGAGTCGGAATCCCAGCGGGCTTCGGTACTGTAGGCATTTCTCGGTTTCTTTTGTTGTCTTGGATGCTTGGGACACCCAAGGGGATGGCCCGAGGGGGGAGTTTTTCTCCTGGGCAGAGGCACCAAAAGGACCTCATTTGCCCCTGACACCCAGACCATCCTGAGTCGCCCTCCATCCGGCTCTTCTGGCCGCGGGATTTGGAGGCCTTGTGAATCTGTCCTAAGAGAATAAAAGTGTCTCAAAGGCCATTTCTCTGGCCTAAGACCGCCTGAACTTCCACACTTGGAATAAGGTGGAAACCCTGGGGGTGAGGCGGGGGGAGAAGGATGGGCCCCCAGTGGTGAGGAAGGGTCTCCAAAACCTAGGTCTGCGTCCAAGGCTCCCTGCCCTAAGGCTCCAGCTCTCTCCCCCTGACCGATTTGGGGTTGTTTCCCAAAGTCCGAAAGAGCTCCCTAATGCTAGAGAGCTTTCAGATCCTTCCAGAACTGTGGCTCTGATTTCAACTGGCTCCCCTAACAGCAGTGGGCACCACCAAACAAGAACAAAACCCCATGGGAAAAGAAATGGTAACTTTCAAACGTTTGCAATGACATTTTTACTCTCCACAAATCAAGTCCGAAGTGCTCGGGGCCGCCACCCAGAAATTCAGCCCACTTGCTGGCGGAGCTAGAGGCTGGGAGTTACTGACTGTGTGTCCCTCTGGGGTCTCCCGGCCTTCACTACCTATTCTTTCCCCCCCACCTTTCTGTGCCTCATTTTCTGGATCTTTGTTCCTTGGTTCTCAGGGCGAGCATCTGCACTCTCCAGCCTTTTCAATGAAGGCTGTGGTGCATGACAGTTTACAGCCAAAAACTTCCCCAGTCGCGGCTGTAAAGAATCCCTGGTTAATAGCAATGTGCCGCCTTCGGAGGGAGGAGGCACTTCAGCTGTTTCTCTCCCAAGGTCTGTCTCTGCTTGGGAAGCCCAGCTACTTGAGTAAAATGCCCAAAAGGTCCTATGGCTAAACCTCAGGATGCAAAGGGTCACCCCAAAATAACTTAGCCAACACTTTACAAGAAATCTCTCTCTCTCTCTCTCTCTCTCTCTCTCTCTCTCTCTCTCTCACACACACACACACACACACACACACACACACCCCTCAGTTCCCAGGGACGCAGCTCCCCCAGCTCCAACCCTTCCCAAGCAACAAAGCCATTTGTCTTTTAGCAGCAGCTATCAATGATGCCCCAACAGACTCGAGGCCAGCGGGCGCAGGGGACAGCATCGGGGACCCTTCTTTTCTGGGAGAAAAACTACATTTATTTTCTGGTTGTATACTTTGTGCATATGTAGAATATAATATGTATTATGTATCCACGTAATGTGTGTGTGTGAACGTAGAAACCTCAAGCATTAATCACGGTCCACATTTTGGTGGGTTTTCCTCACCTTTGGTTCATTCTGTCCTTCTGCGGGGCTCTGTCTCCCACACCGGTGGAGCAGAGTTGCCAAAAGCCTTGGCAAGTCCTAAAATGTAAGACAATGGAGGAAGGGTGCTTCCCAAATCATTTCTGTCCCCAGTTGGTCTGTTTGTCTCTCCCACTGAAATAAACCTAGTTTGCTTTAGGATGATTTTTAAAGTTGCATCATGTAATTCTTTGGCCTCCTCGCTGTTAAAAATGTTTTCGAGGCCGTTGGGTTGTTTGAGGGCACCTCTGGTTTGTGGGAAAGACACGGTCGTGTTTTTCCTGAGTCCCGGGGCTGTGTACGTGGTCAAGCCCACCGTCCTGTGGCCACGGGCAGCTGGCCCTCATGGCCTGGGCTCCGGCCTGCTCTCCCGGCCGCCAGGGACGGGGACCGTCCGCCGAAGAGGCATTCCCAAACCAAATCCATCCTCACCAGACAGTCTGTGTGCTTTGTGGTGCAAGACAGCGTCCGGTTTCCTGACAGAGTTCACACATTAAAAACAAACACACGCGCGGGCGAGAGGCTCATGCCTGGGACGGTCCCAGGTCCCCTTCAAACCCCAGAGCCGCCGCTCCCGGCCCTTTGGGTTCCGGGCCGCAGGGGAGAGCTCGGGGGACAGCCGGGCTGCGCTCCCTCCCGGGGTGGGCAGCTTGGGTGTCTTCCCTGTGGACACTTCATTTTGTCCATCCCTGGGCTGCACGGGTTTCTTCCTGATGTGTGTGGGTCCCCGTCTCCTGATTTCCCTTGAATGCAGGGGGGCCCTTCCACGGTCTGTCCGGCTGTGGCCGGACTGCAGGGACTGACTGTCCCTGTTGTCTGGCCTTCCTGGGGGGCTCCCGGCACCCAGATCTGGCCCCACGGCTGCTCCCGCGGCTGCGGCCCCAGGCCTTTCTGCACGTCGGAAGTGGCTTGTGACGTGTCCGTCGGCCTCTGTCCCTTTGATCCTAGTGCCTCTGAGGGACAGCTCACTCCTGTGGCGGCCCTCACCCCATCCAGGCGACCCTGTGAAGACAGCCCTCGGGGGTCCCTGCGGAGGGGCGGGCTCGGCGACACTGAAATGCAGCCTGGAGGGTGTGTCTCAGCAGAAGCAGGGCCCCTGTCCCCAGAGCCGCCCGCACACGGCACAGGGCTGCCGTGAGCCTTCCCCCCTCGCCGGACCGCGCGAGCCACGGAAGCAGACACGCCGGCGGATTCAGTCAGTTGACTGGAAGATGTTGAAGGAGGGCTTCCCTGCAGAAATTGGGTATAAAATGAGGCCCAAAGAATGAACAGAAATTAATTCTTCCAAAGGAAGCAGTGAGTGTGAAGGGGATAGGAGCCTCCCTCCAGGCTTAAAATGACTCCAGAAATCCTGACGGGAGACTCCGCTTCATCATCCAGGTAATGATTATGCACACGGCACGACGGGACCTTCTCCCTCCTGCCTTTATACCTTCTCTACACCGACGCCGACATTTTGGAAAGCCCCATTTTGGTACCAAGTGAAGTATGAGGTCTCAAATCTCCTCTCTTGTAGAAAAGAATGCTGGGAATAAATGCAGGTTGAAGGACCCGCCCCGGACCTGCTCTGATGTCCACCGTCGCTGCTTAGCAGGAAGGGTGGACGTTAGGTCCCGAGCCCTGATGGGTGGTGATCATTGCTCGGACAAGGGCTGGTGCAGCTGCTGGGGCTCGGAGACCTCGGACCTGACATCTGTCTGAGGGGGCAGGGGCAGCCTGGGGGTGCGGGCCTGGGGGCAGGGCGGGGATTGTGGCCCAGGAGCAGAGGGTGGCCCGTGCTTTCTGTGGAAGAGCAAGGGAGAAGCAGCAAGGCTGCCCGTGGGATTTGAGCACACGCCGAGACACGGAGACCCGAGGCCGGCGGAGAGTGTCAGGGATGTTCTGTGCTGATTCTGGAGCCAAGATGAGAACAGCAGCTGAGAGAGAGTGGCCTTTTCTTGACAGCAGGGATTTGAAGACACACTCCCCGATCTAGGAAGGCCAGCCTGGCAGGACATTCTGTGCTAGGGGCGTGATCTGGGTCTACAAAGGGGGCAGTGGGCCTGGAGGTATGGGGCTGAGGCCCTGACTGCTTGAAGGGGACGGGCTCTCAGCATCTTCAAGGAGAGCTGGGAAGATCCTGAGAAGGTCTGCAGAGTAGACCAGCAACAAGCAGGACGCTTTCAGGGGGTCCTATAGAAATTCTCATAAATACCCAGACGAAGACAAAAACTGAACCAAGAAGACTAAGACAAGGATTAAAATCAAATTATAAGAATGGTTTAGGGGTGGCTAATCTGGGCGCAGGAGAGAGAAGACAAAAGCAGAGCCAGGGCGCCTGGGTGGCTCAGTGGGTTAAAGCCTCTGCTTTCGGCTCAGGTCATGATCTCAGGGTCCTGGGATCGAGGCCCGCATCAGGCTCCCTGCTCAGCAGGGAGCCTGCTTCCCCCTCTCTCTCTCTGCCTGCCTCTCTGCCTCCTTGTGATCTCTCTCCCTCTGTGAAATAAATAAATAAAATCTTTAAAAAAAAAAAAAGCAGAGCCAGGCAGACGGCAGCTGGGACCTCGGGGCCCACTCGGGAGGACAGAGGACAGAAGGGCCCGAGGGGAGCTGGCCTGGCTCCCGTGTCTGGTTGGAAGGATGGGGAGGGAGGAGCTAAGACAGGAGCTGCCTACTTACTGGGGACCAGGCCGATAGTAAAAACGAGGCCACAGAAGGGCTTAGCTGGGCTGGGAGGAGAGACTCTCAGTCCACGGTCCACTTGGGAATGAGAATTGGCACATCCTACATCCACAGGAACTCACAGCCAGTGGGCTCCTGCCATCCTCACCCCAGCTCACTGGCGGGAGGACTTAGCCGTCGCTGAGGTCTCTTGCGCGCCAGCAACGGTCCACAGCATCCTTTGGGCAGCAGCCCTGAGGGTCAGAGCCCGGCTTGTATGTCCAGGTGGTGGAGGCCTCCGGCAGAGAAAAAACAGAGCAGCAGATGGATTTCTGACTTCTCTTATTTTAAACTCGCCTGTTTGCCCTAGACCAGCTTCCGTACCCGGCAAGTGGGAACAAAGGCCCCGTTCCCCCCTCTCACCCACCACATACATGCAGCCAGGCTTAGAGGAGGACCTCTGTGTGTGTGTTTGGGGAGGTGGAATGGGTTGGCTTAAGTACTTCTAAAATCTGAAACAAATCTTAATCATATAAAGGATGACAACATGCTGGGACGTGAAGAAGGAAAATCTCATCCCTTAAACAACCCACCATCCAGAGAGGCTGGAAACCAGAGGGAAGAGCAAAAACCAGCTAGAGCTCAGGGCCGGATACCTTCTCTTCGTCACCTTTCCACAGAGCCCTGTGGAAGTGCTGTCTCTCCCCGTGAAGCTTCTCATAGTAAAGTAAGTGTAGATCGGAGAGGGAAAGAAGTTCCCCAGGGTCACACAGTGAGAATTCCAAGTTGTGCTAGAGGACTACAGTAATCCAGCACAGAGTAGGAAAACTCAAGTCGTGTTCCTGGGTCTTTGACTAACTCAGCTGTTGCTTGTCTATTTGCTGCCTAGCTCCCCACCGTCATCATTAACCCCAGGGGAAAGCTCTTGCCAGCGGCGAGCTGCTGTGAGATCTTCACGGGGTGTGGGAGGGGTTCGTGAGATCGGAGGCCTCAAGGGAAACTCAAACAGGTCTCTCTGCCAAGGTCTGAGTGCAGCCTGTACGCCATCACAGATGTCTCGTGGTTGGGGCAAAACAAAACGTGTTGAAATTTAAAAACCCAATTAAAACTTAACTATCTGGGAATTTTGTTACTTTTTCCAACGGGCAATAATGTGAGTCATCAGTTGGGTAGTTGGCCAGAGAATGGGGTTCAATATCAGGTGGTAAATTATGGCCTTCAAATGAGAAAATCACTTGACATCTGTAGCCCATAGCCCGAGTTGTGCCACCATGTGTAACACAGATACGCTGGTTCTGAGGAAAGATCTGGGGAGGCTAATAAGATGCTGTACTGAATCAGCGCCATTTCCAGTTGTGCACCAATCTTCCTAAAATTGATGGGCTTGCTGCCCAAAACAGGCCACAACTCTTCTTGAGTCTTTGGAAAGCAAGCACTCCAGTTAACAGAGCTGCAGGAGACTGAAGACCACACGGTGCGGAGCAGTGTCATCACAAAACGTGTGCTCTCGGAAACTCCTTTCATTACAAAAAATATAATAAGCGTCTTGAACCACTGATCAACTATTTGCCATAATCCTTGGCTTAAAATACTAGATCCAATCTAGCAAATTCTTTACATGCATTTGGCTTCCTTATCCATCTGCCCATCCAGGAGCGTCTTGCCCCGATAGTCTGTTCTCAACACAACAGTCAAAATAAACTCCTCTTCCATGTGCGTCCCTAGCCCCAGACCCTTCTGGACAGCAGGGCTCCATGCTGGCCCCTGGGAAGTGACTCTGATACAGAGGTAGCCTTCAAGTTCACAGTCAGGAAGGCTGTTGCAGAAATCAGAGAACAGAAGTCTTCATAGACCAAATGAAGAGGCTCAAATCACAAGGTTCAACGAATCAACCAGAGACACACCATGAGAAGCAAAGGAAAGGAAAAATGGGGCAGATCAGCTAACTTGGGCGGAAAACCCTCACACCTGGACCCAGGCATCTGGCTCTCTTGGCTCTAACATGTTTCTGATGATGGTGTGGTGATGAGGACCAGTGTTGAGGCCGAGCAAACCAGCTCGGCAGATGCCTAGACAGTAAATCCTGTGGTGAACATTCATGGATTCATGACCCAGCATGAACAAGACACACTTGTGGGCAGTCTTGTTTCATCTGACCCGTCACCCCATCTCCTCCACCTACAGCTCACTCTGAAGGGAATTCCAGACGTCAGATCTTCATCCATAAAAGAATTATTGTAGTACATATCCCTTAAAGATAGGATTCTTTTTGGTTAAAACTAACCATAATACCAATATCAAACCTAAAAAGGCATTCTTTAATATCATCAAAAATCTAGTCAGTGTTTGGGGCGCCTGAGTGGTGCAGCCTGTTAAGCATCCAACTTTTGGTTTCAGCTCAGGTCATGATCTCGGGGTCCTGAGATTGAGCCCCATACTGGGCTCTGTGCTCAGCATGGAGTCTGGTTGAGATTTCCTCTCTCCTCCTCTCCCTCTGCCGCTCCTGCTTTTGCACTCTCTCAAAAAAAATAAATAAATAAATCATTTTTTAAAAATCTAGTCAGTGTTCAAATTTCCCTGTTGGTCTCATGAGTTCCTGAGAAAATTCTTACATGTATCTTTTGATGCCCTGGTGCAAGAATTTCCACAGCTGGGTTATAAGCCTAGAAGGGAAATTTCTGGGTAATGTCTTCCTTCAGTATTTCTAGAATATCTGAATAGTTTTTCAAAGAGGTTACACTAATTGTATATGCCACCTACAGTGAGTGAGTTTCCACTCGCTTTGTAGCTTGCCTGATAGTGGATATCATCAGATCTTAACATTTTTCCCACCTATTAGATATAAAAAGAATGTTATGGTTTCAAATTGCATTTTCTTTTGAGTATCTCGTCGAATCTTCTTTTTTAAATTCAAGTACAGTAGTTCTTTTTAACCGTCGGTACCAATCACTTGTCGATTTGATGAAGAGCAAACATTCTCCGACTCTGACTAGACTATTCCTGTCCTTGATGATGTCTTTTTGGGAAAAGGAAATCTCCATGTCAACACGTTCACACTTATCACACTGTTCTTTCCATTTTATGGTCTTTGTGCCTTTGTTTAAGAGAATTATTCCTATCCCCAAGATGGCCTCCCATGTTCTTCAAGTTTCATAGTCCTGTCTTTTTACGTTTAGGGCTTTAATCCACGTAGAATTGACTTCTGTGCCTGAGATGAGACAGAGATCCATTCTCAATGGAGAAACCAATCGTCCAAGCACCGTTTGCTAAACCATCCACTGTCTCACCAAAGATCTGCAACAAATCTGCCATGGTAGTTTCCATTCTGCACATTGGATTTGGGAGTTTGATTTTTATGCTAGGCTCCCTGTTCTAATTCACGGATGCTTTTATCCATCTTGAACCAACAAAGCGCCATTTAAGTTGCTATAGAACTTTAAATCAGGCCTGAGATCTTACAGAACAAGCCCCAACTTACTATCTTCTCTCCCCAGTATGTCCACCTATTCCAGTCAGTAGCTCCTCTGTGTAAACTTCAGAATTAGTTTGTCAAATTCCATGAAAAATTACTGAAATTGCATTAAATCTAAAAATCAGGTTGGGAGAACTCACACCATTCAACTATGTGGTATTTCTATTCAAGAGCATACCGCCTCCTTTTATGTAGATCTTTTTTAGTGTCTCTCAATGTTGTTTTATGATTTTTTTTCATAAAGGACTTACACATATTTTTTCCAAATTAACTCCTAGGTAATTAACTTTTATTGCTACCATAAATGTAATCTTTAAAAAATTATTTTATAAAATAATAAAATTTTTATAGTTTTTATGTAGACCCTTCATCCCATTATAAAATTTCATATACATCTCATACAGAGTCTCATTATAAAGCAAACACTTAGTAACTACCACACGGGTCAAGAAAGAGCCCATTTCTATCATCCAAGTTCCCTTTCCCCATCAAGAGCCCCTCTCTCCCTTTTAAAGTTAACCATTCTCCAGAAATGTATGATACCTTCTTACTTTTCTATGTTCTTTGGGATTTTTCTATTACAAAAAATAGTTTTATATCTTTTGTAAACCTGCTAGCTTCTCTTTCTTTTTCTTGCTTATAATACTGGTCAAGCTTCCAGAACAGTCTTGAATAGAAATGAGAAGAACAACATCCTTCTATTCTTCCTAACTTCAGAAAGAAAGGCTTCAATATTTCATCATTAAGTACATTTTTTACAAATAGATTTTAAGTACACTAACAAATTGAGTAATTTCCATCTTATGCATCAATTGCATAATTGATAATTTTTGCATTTTTCATTTTGATAATTTTTATTAGAAAAGAAGTTATTGAAATGAACTCTGTATGACTGGGTTAATTTGCTAATATTTTGCTTAGGACTTTTACAATTGCATTTTTTTTAATCACTGCATCTTTTTTTTAAAGATTTAATTAATTTTTTTGACAGAAAGAGATACAGTGAGAGAGTGAACACAAGCAGGGGGAGTGGCAGAGGGAGACTGATGCAAAGCTTGATCCCAGGACCCTGGGATCATGACCTGA
This sequence comes from Ailurus styani, assembly GCA_002007465.1. Lineage (NCBI taxonomy): Eukaryota > Metazoa > Chordata > Mammalia > Carnivora > Ailuridae > Ailurus > Ailurus styani. The sequence goes on from LNAC01000187.1 coordinate 725,938, forward strand.
GCTGAAGGCAGATGCTTTACAACTGAGCCACCCAGGTGCCCCTAGAGCTACATTCTTGAATGAGATCAGCGTTCTAGGTTATGCTGGGTTCACAAAAAGAGTTGGGAGATGTGCCTTCCTTTCCCATTTTCTGGAGAGTGAACATATGAATGTTGATATTATTCCTTACTTAAGTATTTGGAGAATTCACTAATGAAATCATATAGGCCTAGAATTTTCTCATTTTCTTTGTTAGAATGTTTTGAAATTATATATTCAACTTATTCGATAACTAGGACTACTTAAAGTTTCTATTTCTTCTCACTAAAATAATTTATAAGAATTTATTCAATGTTACTATTGAGATGTCATCTGTTTTTCTAATTGTTAACCCTCTCTTTTCTCTCTGGCTTCTTTAAACAACTTCATTTTACAGTCACTGTTCTTTTTATTTGTTAATCTTGTGATTCCTTGGGATCCCTAAATCTAAGAATTGGTTTCTTTCATCAATTCTGGAATTTTAAAATTTTCTCATTGGTATAGTGCTTCTTCCTTTCTCTCAGTTATCCCTACTACCAGCTATAACGAAATGTATGTTGGATTTTCCTCCAACAGCCTCTGTTTCCTTTAACCTCTCTGTTATATATTCCATCGCTTTGTTTCTCTGTGCAGTATTTTGGATCATCTGTCTTGATCTATCTAGTTCAATAATCCTGTCCTCGGGCATGTCTAATTTATTCCTTAACCCCCTCATTATTAATTTATTTATTTATTAATTTTCCACTCTAGAAGCTCTATTTCATTCTTTCTCAAACATCTTTGATTCATCTGAAGAGTCTCCTAATGCTTACTTGTAATTTAAAAATTATTTCTGAAATTTAACCACACAGATCATACTTATGTATTTTCTCCATCTGAATTTCCATTATCTCGACTCTCTGTGGGTCTTATTCTGCTGACTCTTTTTTCTACTTGTTCTCATTCATGGCTCTGCATTTCTGTATGAACGACATCACATTTATAATGAGTGTATGATTTAGTTGATGATGCTATGGTTGCCTATCATAGTTTTGAATTAAAGAAACAGAAACCTGCCATTTAATCATTTCTTTGAGAGTTTCAGGCTTTCTTCATCCTTCCCATCACGGTAGGGTGCCAGTCTCATTCCTGGTCCACGTAGTTGGTCCAATATCGTCTTGCTGTCTTGGCCTCCTGCGGTGAAGGAAACGGAAAACAATATACAAACCCCAAAGGCCAAGTGCACCTAGAACCCTAATTCTTGGTCATTTTTCTTATTGGCCAAGGAGTCAGGAAACTATTTACCACCACCGCCACCCCACTCCTCCTATCATACTGGGACTCTCTCTCTTCAGGCTGCTGACCCATCTAATTCTCAGCCCTAATCCCCGCGACCTTCACCCCTACTCTACCCAGGGCAGGTGCTCACCGTCTTGCCTCTGGGCATTGCCCAGAGCTGCTCAGACCCAGAAATCCTGCTCAGCATCCTGCTCTGACCACAGCCTCCCATCCTCCAACATCTCCTGTCTTCCTCCCCGCTCTAACTTCCCTTTGCCTGCCTGGGCGCTAAGTCATCTAACCCTCTGGGCAGAGGAAAGACAAGAGCCAACCACAACGTGGTGAGTCTGAATCGCTTGTTCCAGAGTCAGAGGCACTGGGGTCATCCTGGGAGGAGCAGGCTCACCCTTCTTGTGTTCTGGAAGCTTAATCCTAAAGGAAAAGAGAAGGAGACAGAGAGACTTGAAGACTATATTTACGTTATTTTTGTCTACACGCAAATCTTAGAATGGTATTAATACCAATGTATACTATTTTCTGCAAATATAAGTTTTCTTTTCCACTTCTTTGAACTTCATAACATCAAATGCTTTGGGATCATTTTAAAGACCTTTGGAACATTTTAAAGACCTCCTTTAAAACCTAATTTAAAAAAAACACCCTATGAATCCTTTCTCCAAGAAAAATCATATGTACATAATCATATACAGCATATTTTAAGCATTTTTATATGCTCCCAAGCTTATGAACCTTACATCAAATACCAAAATCTACTATACATTTGCCAATAGATTTCCCCATTCAGTGGCTCTCTGAAGGCTGTCTCAATTGTAAATTTTTTATTGCCTATATGTTCACACTTGTCAATATCTATACCTCTTTTTCTGATCACATGACTCCATAAGGCTACCATATCTCAGATTGTAAATTTTAATCACTGGCGTAATCATGGAAACATTCTTCAAAATTTTTGAAATAAAGCATATAAATTTTGGATTAGCATTTTATACTCAACAATTCTGCTTTGGAAAATGTTTTGAGAGCCACAGATATGGGCTAAATAAAACAGTATCTGCTTCTAGCAAGACACACTAATCTTCACCAAAACCAATATTCCAGAGAAATGAAAACAAATCACTGTTAACAAGGGTATGGGCACATGCGTGTGTGTGTGTGTGTGTGTGTGTAGGGAAAAAAAATCTCTGTTGTACCTTGCACAAAAATCCAAACAAACAAATGACTCACTATACGTGTTGGCCTGAAGTTAACATCCATAAAGCATCTGTAATTCAGTAGAATTTGAGGTGACCCAGGAAACAGAGATCAGAGGACACCTGGTGTGAGAATATCTTGTCCTGTCTTCAGTTATGGGTCTATGCCTGGGGGCCCAGAAGAGCACCAACCGCGACACTTTCTGGAGGACAGAGTCGACTGCAGTTAAGAGGAACCCCCAACTCCTTACCAGCCATCAGCCCGCAATGAGCGTGAGCCAGACTTCTCGAGCTGTCTAAAAATCACCTGCCGCTGGGCTAAGATTCGTCTTTATGGTGAGAGAGTATGATGGTTACACTTTAAAGTGCAAGGTGCATGAATTGAAATATTAACTCTGTTTCTTTCACTCAAGCTGGAAAGGACTCTGAAAAGAAAAGTGGATATTGACAAGATACCAAGGTAGTAAGAAACTACCACCAGGTGACTTGTCCTGATGACTTTCCCAGGTCACATCAGAATGATACCACGAAAAATACCTGCCCCCCACACATAGCTGAACCTAATCAGAGGCCAGGCTGCAATTGTGCCTCTCCCTGGTAGGAGGCAGGCTGGCCGACACCACTTCTGCTGGCAGACCTGGTCCCTGGGAATGGACGTAAGGAGCCAGGCAAAGGAGCACGTGCTCCGTCACACACTAGATGCTCTCCACAGCTGCTTCCTGCTCTACCTGTGGACATGGAGCTCAGCTTACACAGGAGCTCAGCGTCAGAGAGCTGGGAGTACGCGCTAGGTGTACGTGAAACACCTCATTCACATTACTCGGAGTCCATGCAACAACCCTATGGTAGGTATCTCTGTAACCGTGTACAGGATGAGGACCGCGAGGCCAGGCCTGACAAAGGCAGATGGGGCAGACAGGTGTCGGATCAGGGATGTCCTGTAATGCCCATGCTGCCATCCTGTCTCAGAGTGAGAAGGGGAGTGGGCGCTATGTAGACAGTGATGGAAAACTGAACCAGAAGGAGCTCATTCACTCATTCAGGAAAAGTTAACTGAGCTCCTGCTGTTTGCTAGTGGCAGAACCAGGAGTAGGGGGCACTGCCGTGAGCAAGACAGCCGGTGTGCACCCCGCTCCCCCATCACTGGGTTTCCAACCGGGGGCCATGGGGGTGGGGTATACAGACTCTGCTTAGAGAGCTCATCTGTGGCCGGAGGGGGGCTCAACGCTTGGTCCGAGGGACAACACGGCACCCAGGCCGGGAGTGCGCTGGAAGCCTTCCCTGGGAGAGTGGGCTTAGGTTGACGTCTAGCATGGGAGCCTGCCACACGTGATCTGGCGCTCTTAGCTCTCAATCCCATTTACCCTGTCCCTGTTCGAGTCTCAAAATCTGCAGTGTGGGATTTTTTGCAATCCTTCTCCTTTCTGGCAGTTTTCTAGACCACTCACGTGTCACACCGGGCTGCTTGGTGTCCTCTGGTTTTCCGACTGGGATCTTCCGTTTTATCAGCTGGGCTGTTGCCTTTCAGGAAGCGGAGGGTGGGCAGTGCTGTGGACGGCTGTCCAGGTGGCCCTGTGTCCCCCGTGCTCCTGCCCCTGGGCCCCGGCCGCACTCCACGCAGCCCGTGACCGCGTGGGAGCATGTAATCCAGCTTTGGGAAGCAAACATGACCTTCAGGTTTTGTTGTTGCCATTTTCATTACAGTCAAAATAGGAGTAATAACTTTTAAAGCAGAACTTGGTGAAGTTGGACGAGAAGGATCATTAAAAGGTGGGTTTATCCATAAGAGACTCCTAACGTCACGAAACAAACTGAGGGTCACTGGGGGGTGGGAGGGTAGGGATAGGGTGGGTGGGTTATGGACATCGGGGAGGGTTTGTGCTATGGTGAGTGCTGTGAAAGGTGTAAGCCTGATGATTCACAGACCTGTACCCCTGGGGCAAATAATAATAAAAAAATAATAATAAGTTTTAAAAAAGAATGAATGAAGTATCTCTACAATAAAGCTATAAGTAAAAAAAAGGTGGGTTTATTTATTCATATTTTAATTTTTTTCATGGCATATCATTTGATATTTTAGGAGATAGTTCCTTATTGCCAAGAAATACCATTACATCCCCCATAATACTCCGGAAGTTCATCTTGTCTGATCTCCCACCTGAATAGTGGCCTCGCTGGGCAGCGCCCTGGTGGCAAAGGGGAAGGACAGAGAAACCAAGCACGAAAAGGCCAGTGCTACTTCGACTGTGTTTTGTTTTTAACTCAGACTCAAGGTTATATTTTTATCTCCGTAAAACTGAAACTGACCTCTCTGTTCCACCACATCAAGATCCAAAAGAGAAATGCAATTGGGTACGAACGGCACGCTGCTTCATCCCGCATTCTAGATGGCAGCCGCTGCTTACAGGCAGCCCTTCCTGCATGCACTCAAGCCTCTCCTGGAGAATCTGCTGACGCACAGCAGGGAAGCTCCCCAGGGCTGGCCCCTCGCCCCCAGCCCCCCTGGACCGGAGACAGAGCCTCACTGTGCGGGCATCAGCCCAAGACCACACTGACCAGATCTCTGGCTCGGCCCTCGGAGTCCACATCTGCAAGCCAGCCGTTCCTCTCCAGGAGTCTGCTCAGGGTAGCAGCAAGCAGAGAAAAGCAAACACAGAAGCCAGCTGTCAGACGCAGCTCTCCTTGAACACACAGCGCCCTTGTTAGAACGCCCTCGATATTTCGTCTTGTCGGGAGCCTTTGGCTCACATGCATCTCGAATGAAATGATCGTAAACGGTGGGCGAAGAGGGCATTCCAGCTCCCTCGCAGCACGCATTCGCGGACGGACGAATTACACGGATTATGTGGATTTTCGGTATGAAACCCACCCATTATTATAGCCCATGAAATTGCATTTTCCTCTCAGTCCTACGGAGAAATAAAAAGAAGGTCTGGCAATAAAACGGGCCTCCACCCGGGAAGTTTGGGGCCAAGGAAGTGCCGCTGGCTGGAGGGATGCCTCCCGGAGGGGGGCTTGTGTCTTCTAGGTTGTCCGTGCTGTGGACAGGACAGCCCCAGAGCCGCTGAGCCTGTTTTCTGATCTGTGGCGAGAACTCAGGCTCAGCCAGAGGGACGGCAGGGAATGAAGTGACACCGGCCCTCAGGGAAGCTTGGCCAGGCCTCCACCTCGCCAGCCGCTGCTTGGCTCTCAGCGCCAGTAAGCGATGGACGTGTGTCCCCGAGCCGTCCCCTCGCCTGCCTCCCGGGCTGCCCTAGGAGTCTGGGGACAGAGGTGGGGAAGCTGTCCCCTGGGGAACTCCCCTCGGGCCTCCATCAGCCCTGGAGGCTGAGGACATGTGGGCTCCCCTGGGCTCTGTCCCAGGTCAAAGGACAGATGGCACGGTGACCGCCGCAAGGACATCTCCCTCCCCATAAGGCCGTGGTGACCACTGCACACCCCACTGGTTCTCACGACTGCTCGGTGACAGCATGGAGGGGGGACGGTCGTCGCTGTGTCAGGCTTGAGGACACACACCCTAGAGCGAACACAAGACCGTGTCACCGGTCACGAGGGGGTGGCCTGGGGCCAGGCCCCAGGGGACTTCGCCCTTCCTTCCCGTTGCTTCTCCTGGCGAGGCCGAGTGAAGCGGGGTCCAGGGTGAGGCCCCCTGGGCGAGCCGCAGCCAGGCTGGGCGCTGTGAGCGGGGCGGGGGCGGGGGGCCGCACGGGCGCCCTTTCATGCCGGGACGAGGCAGGTGCCGCAAAGCCCGGCCTGCCACGTGTCTCTGTACACACGGCCCAGCAAACACCGAGGGGGAACAAACACGGCCCTTTATCAGCTCCTGGAGAGCAGCTGCTGACCAACTGCTTTTCCTGGAAAAGGACGCAGGCCGACGGGAAGGGACACAATAATTAGGAGATGCAGAGCCTGCCTTTGAGCACCAGAAGCTGGAACAACTAAAGAATGTCACTCGTGGATGGGCAAGTTCAGCCCCAGCTGAGGCAGGAGCTGGTGAAAGAAGTAGATAAATCCGGAAGGCGTCCTGGAGGAGGTGATGGGTCAGCTACAAGGAGGGAAGAGCTCAAGGGTGTGCGGGGAACCCAGTCTCCGAGGAGCGACTTTGCCGGTCCTCTAGACAGGACTGGAGCAAATACGTTAGCCAGAGGCATCCACAGAATGTGGTCTGGGCACACAATGCCCTCCGGGGGCACGTTCATGCTGAATCCGGTGAAGCTTCTTTGGGGTGGCGCCTCTGAAGGGGCCGGGCACAGCAGACCAGGCCGCTGCCCCTGCCGCTGCAGCGACTCCCCTGCTGGAGCCTGAGCCCAGTCCCCCAAGGGCGGGGTCCTGGTGCACCCCCTGCCTCGGGCCTCGGGGCGCATGCCCCCACCAGGGTGTTTACCGATGCCTTGGTCAACGCCCAGGGAGAATAGCTGGCCAACCTCGGCACCCTCCACTTGGCCCGGGAGCTGACGCCGTGCAGTGCAGACATGCATCCCGCACGTTCGAGGCCTCAGCCCAGGGATCGGTGCAAAAACCAACACACTGTGTGACGCTCTGCTCCTAGCTTGGCAGCGAACACATCAACTTTGGAAGACATGCCTTTTTTCTAAGTGGGCTTTCCCCAGTCACTGCGTGGCAAAGAATCCAGAGTCTTCACCCGAGGCTACACGCACACACACACACACACACACACACACACACACACTCATGCAATAACCAAATGTAATGCAGACTAAATGCAGAAAAGCAAAGCAAACAGGATTTTGGAAAACTTGGTCTTCCATCCACTTAAACTTAAAATTTTGCAGTTTTCTTAGCTACAAAAGTGAATCGGAGGTCTCCTAAGCGAGTAAATTACATGGTATAAAGTGGCCCTAGGAGCTCAGGGACCTCGACGTCACTGGTGTTTTGGATGTGACCCTTGACTTGGCCACATCCAGGGGCAGGAAGCAGGGGTCAGCCCACGGAAAAGGGGCTGACCCCCGTCCGTGCGTTCCTGAGATTACTTGCACCGATTTAATCCAAACAAAGAGAATATCTTGGAGAGATATTTTGATGGAAGGACAGCCGGCCCGGGACCATCACCAGAGCTCAGGGAGCTGCCACAGGCCGGATCAGAAGCTGAGGGGCAGGAGCCACATTTGCATTTCCGAGGCCAGACCACACTTTTCCTATATATTGCCATTTCCCCGACTGTTTGAACTGATTAAAGGAGCACAGAAAAGTACTTACACCCCTAAATTGCAACAACAAAGGCTGGGTTTCTCTCTTCAATCAAAACAGCACGGCTGGCTGATTCAAATGCTAATAGCTGGGCCTGAATTGGCCACTAAAAGGGAGACACTCTTCCCTGTAAATGACCAGAAAGTCACTCCTTTGCTGCAAGAATCTGCAGGATTCTTCCAGAGGGACGTTCTGTGAAATTGCTCCCTGGGAAGCACGGCCGCGGTGGGCTGGGGGTGCGGCATGCTCTGTGCACGGGGTCCTGCGGGAGAGAGAGAGCCTCGCCTGGGAAAGAGCCTCTGACTCAAAGAACAGGCTGTCTGCCCTGAGCCCCTCCTCGGGCTGTGCATCCCCGAAGACATCCAGGCACCTGGCGAAGCCCCCACTTTGAGAGTCGGTCACCACCATCTTGATTCCTCCTAATTCCAATGTGGCCTTGCTTCCTTGGGCTCTAAAGAGAGGAAGCAGCTTCTCCTTCTCTGCTCCCAGCCGCCGTGTTCTTGGGTCCTCCCACCGGGCTCTGCTCGCTCAGGGAGCTGGAGACAGCCAGCAGGACTTTGGGCTGGAAGATCCAAGGTCACATCCTACCTCTCAGGGTGTGACCTTGGGGCCAGGCGCCACACTCTGTGTCTGTGTACACCGTGCACCTGTTCAGTGCTAGGGAAATAGGGAGACAGAGGCATACCTCCCCCCCCAGGTGAGGACAAATACCAGCGATGCTCCCCATGGGACGGAGGGTCAACAGATCAGAGGCCATGGTACCGCCACCACGAAGGGACGCAGACCAGGCGGGCTATGCCTGGAGCCTGGCCCTGGTCTCTGTGACAGCACCCACCTTGTAACAGTGGGCAGGGGGCAGAGCACCGGGCACCTGCCCCAGGCCTGGGAAAGGCCTCAGTGCTGGAACGCAGAGCCCAGGGTGGTCCTGAATCGGGGCGGATGATGCAGAGGTTTTAAAGACTTCTTTCCCTGGTCTCTCTTTTGCTGTTTTTACAGTGTTTTTGTTTTTGTTTTTAATATTTGGTTTCGTGTTTGCCTTACCGCCGATCATGCGATTGCTCACATTTCGACTTCGCACCTGTCCGTGCCCAGCGTGGGGCACACGGCTCACCCAGGCACGCGCTCTCGTGTTCGCTTGGTGCGCGGGTGAGCTCATTCTGTCGACGTTCTGTCGATGTTTGCGTGCTTGGTAGGAGCAACCCCGGATTTTAGGTTTGAATGCATAAGACGTTTTAACAAGTTCCAGTCCCTCGTTATTACGTAACCCTCAAAGATAACAGTCCCTGTCCTCCATGGCTACTTCCTACTGTCCCTGCCAATCTCAAAGGACAAAAGTTACTTGGCTTACTGCGTCGACCTACACTATGCCAGTTTCTCTCTTACCGATGAGCTTCTTTTACTGGAAATCATCTGCAACCCATTGGAGAGTGGCAGTGCTTTTGTGACCTGTGAAAAGACTGTGAACACGAGTGTGGGAAGACATATTTAAAATAGGCTCAGTGGGTTAAGCGTCTGCCTTCTGCTCAGATCATGGTCACGGAGTCCTGGGCTCCCTGGGATCGAGCCCCATGTCAGCCTCCCTGCGCTGTAGGAACCCTGCTTCTCCCTCTGCCCCTCCCCCGAATTGCGCTCAATCTCTCAAATAAATCAATAAAATCTTTAAAAATTCGGCATCCTCATGTGTTTTAGAAAGGAGCTCACCTCCTGGAGAAGTCCATGTTAGCAAGGGAAGAAGAATACATCTGACGCAAGCGGCGAAGGTATACTTCACTTCGGGAACCCTTCTCGTCCGGCTGACACATAATCTTGGTCTGAAAGAAATGTTTGACTCGTATTTGACATGCCTGTCCTGCCTCCAGAGCTAGAACTAAGACTGTCAAGGATGAGTACCTGTCCCTCTTTACACCTTCAACGCACAGTGTTATTACCCGCGATAGCGGTAAGTTGTGCTGGTTCTTCAGACAAGCAAATCTAGCACTTACTCAACCGAGTTTACACTTATTATGTTTTCAGATGCGTGTCGAAATAGTCTGGACCTGCTCTAAATACTTAGACTCCTTGGCCTTGGTCTTCCAGGATACATTAGTTGATGAGCGAGCGCAAATGTCTCAGAAGAGCAGTAGTATCTGACAGAGAGCTAGGTTCCCTGGGCTCAGACTGGTAAAAATAAACAAATAAATGGATAGTATTAAACGTCGTGTAATTAAGGGTGTTATCAAGCACAGTTTTTGAGATAATATTTTAAAAGTCCAAAACAGTCACATAAATTGCCCCACTCTAAATTTAGAAAGTGAGGAGAAATTATTTTTTAAACGATTATAGAAGTAGCTGGAAAGTGAAAGTAAAACCCAATTGAATCCCAAGGGAAAGAATAGCAGGTTTGAGATAATTTCAAAGAGAGGGAAAAACAAAGAACAAGAAACGGGAATTGTAAGTGTGGGTGTGGAAGGAGGCATAGGAGGGCATGTTCAAGCCCTCGAGGTCTTTGTGGAGGAAATTATTACACGGAAATCAGAACACGTCCTCCGTGAGCGACCCAGTGGAGAAGCGCTGGCTGTGATCTTGACCCATCCTCGACCTTCACGCCGGCCAGACACAACCAGGCATCAGTAGTCACAGCAGGCTGATCAGCTCAGGATTTCCCAGACTTGTATAATGACTGGAATCACAGGAATTATCTGAGGAGCTTGACCCACACAGACCAACTAAATCCAAGTCTTTGGGGGAAAGCCCAGAGCTTCACGTCTTTACCGAGCGCCCCAGGACACTGCTGTGATCCGGCCCATTTGGGGATCGCTCATAGAGCCGAGCACGGCTCAGGACGATAAACTGGTAGTCAAGAGGCTGGTCTTGGAAAGCCCTAAACACACGCAAACAACTCACCACTGTATTCTTCACTTAAAGAGTCAGATTTAAAGCTAGACTATATTAGTAATAGGACAAGATTTGTTTGAGAGCCGGGCTTTGTGAGTATTCTCACGACAAGGAAACCATTTGTCCGAAGCCTTTCATTTTTTCCTACTCCACTATCAATTCTTCTAGGTTCCACTGGGAACCCCATGCTGGGGCTTCTCTCAGGTGAGACAGCCCAACTCAACCTGGGAGGCAGGCAGAGAGAGGTGGGCTAGGGAGACGCGTCAGGGAGGCGTGGCAGCTCACCTTGTCCTGAGCTCGGGCTCTCTTCTCCGTGGCGTCTTGCTGCTCCCAGGTTCCCCTCCATTCCGTGAGCCCGGGAAGAAGGTCCTGAGAGGAAGATGCAGCATGGGCTTTTGCAAACACTCCTCAGCGCTGCTGTTTATTGATCCCATCACTGTGGTGTCTCTCCACCTCCACCATAACTTAACAAGTGGGAAACCTGCCTCGTCTTTTGCACCCAGGTGGGGCAGGGTCCCCACTATCATCTCAGGCTAAGATCCCAAATGCAGTACGGTGCTGCCCACACCCCAATCTCATCCCTGATGTTAGGGTGTGTACATGTCGCACCCCGATATTTAGGATCTCTGGTCTGATGGTGCCGGCGGCTGTGTTTGCTTCGGGATGCACTGTGCCTTACCCACAATGCCAGGTGATGAGTGTGTGTTCAAGTCCCATGTGTGGTGTATGGTTTACTTTTTTTTTTTTTTTTTTTTACAAAAAGGGAATTTCCTTATTGATAAAGAACATCTATAATTAACTTGACACTTAATGGTGAGAAACTAGATGCTCTCCCCCAAAAACAGGAATAAAGCAAGTATGTCCCTTCTCACCACTCATAGCCAACATAGTACTGGAAATTCTAGCTAATGCAGAAAGGGAAGAAAAGGTATACAGATGGGGGAGGAAGAAAGAAATCTGTCTTTGTCCACAGGTTTTGTTCATGATTGCCTATGTAGAAAATCCCAGAACTAACACCCCAAAATTTTTTGCCTGGAACTAGGTGATTATACCAAGGTTACAGGATACAAATTTAATATACAAAAAAGCAATCAATTTCCAATATACTGCAATAAACAATCGGAATTTGGAGTTTAAAACACAATACTATTTATACTACCACCTAAAAAAGTAGTCAGGGATAAAACTAACAAAATATGTACAAGATTGATAAGAAAACTACAAAACTCTCATGAAAGAAATCAAAGATCTAAATAAATCAAGAGATATTTTGCGTTCAGGGATGGGAAGATTCAGTACTGCTAAGACACCAGTTCTTCCCAACTTGATCCATAGATTCAGTACAATCCCAGTGAGAACCTCACCAAGTTCTTCTGCAAATGTCAGCAAACTGACTCTGAAGTTTATATGAAAAGTCGAAAGGCTCAGAAAAGCCACCACGATAGTGAAGAAGAACAAAGTCAGAGGAGTGGACTGATACTATCCAACTTCACAGTGTACTCTAAGGCTACAAAAATTATAATTGGTGAACAAATAGACAAATACATCAATGGAACAGAATAAACAGCCAAGACACAGACCTTCACAAACACAGCAACTGATCTTTGACAAAGTCTTTTCAAGAAATAGAACTGAACACCCCTGTGAAAGCAAAAAGAATCGAGTGAGCATGAACCCTAATTCCGAATGGATCACAGACCTACGCAGAGAAGGCAAGCCCCTGACCCTCTAGGAGAACTCACAGGGGAAACCTAAGTGACCTCGGTGGGCGACGTGTTTTTAAGGTACTACACTAAAGGCAACACAGTCCATGAAAGAAGAAGTTGGTAAGTTGGATTTCGTTAACATTAAAACACCTGCTCTGTTGAAGACATTGACAGACTGAAGAGACAAACACATTTGGGCAGGAAAAATTTGTAAAAAATATACCTGAAGACTTGCATTGAAAATACACAAAGTGGTGCACCTGGCGGGCACAGTCGGCTAGGTGTCCGACTCCTGGCTTCAGCTCAGGTCATGATCTCAGGGTCGTGGGATCAAGCCCCACGTAGAGCTCCCTGCTCAGCAGAGAGTCTGCTTGAGATTCTTCCCTCTCCCTCCCCCCGCTCATGGGCACTCTCTCTCTCTCTCTCTCTCCCTCTCTCAAATAAATAAATAAATATCTTTTTTAAAAAAAGAAAAGAAAATACACAAAGAACTCTTAACACTTAACCAGAAAACAATACAATTAAAAAATGGACCAAAGATCTTAACAGAGAGCTCACCAAAGAAGATGAACATTGGCAAATGATTATTTGAAATAATTTGAAACGATTATTTCATATGATTATATGAAAAAAGGCTGCACATCATGTCATCAGGGAAACGCAAATTAATTACTACTACGCACCCAGGAGAATGGCCAAAATCCGGAACACTGACGCCAGCTGGCGGGACGCGGGACAGCGGGAGCCCTCACTCATTGCTGGCGGGAACGCAAAACAGTGCAGCCCTTGGAAGACTGTTTGGCAGTTTCGTACACAATTACACATGCTCTTACCATAAGATTTAGCCACTCTGCCCCTTGGTATTTACCCAAAGGAGCTGAAACTCACGTCCATGCAAAAACCTTCACACAGATGTTTATGGTAGCTGTATTTATCATCGCCAGAACTTGGAAGCAACCAAGATGTTCTTCAGTAAGTAAATGGATAAATGAACTATCAAGCCACGAAAAGACATGAAGGAACCTTAAATAATATTACTGAGTGGAATGGGGCCAGCCTGAAAAGTCTACCTACTGTATGATTCCAGTGCTACGACATTCTGGAAGAAGCAAACTATGGAGACAGCAAAATGATGGATGTGTATGAGGGGCTGAGGGTGGGAGGGAGAAGGAGGCGGAGCATAGAGGATTTTGAGGGCCGTGAAAATGACTATATTAAAATGGAAGATACAGGACATCGCACATAGGTCAAAACCCATAGAATGAACACCAGGAGTGAACCCTCATGTCAGTGGACCTCAGTGAATAGTAACAAATGTGATCATTTTCTCTTCACCTTGAGGGATCTGGATTAGGCTTTTCTTTTTAAGTCTCTGCAAGGTGGCAGCCCACCAGCCATTTGTCACCACAGGAAACGTCCGCAAATTTAGGTCACGTTCTCTGCCTAGAATAAAGGCATGTAATTTATCTGACATTGAAATGTTCCACGTGCCCCTCATAGAAGCGGCCAGTAACCTCCGTGGACAGTGCCCACATCATGACACACGCCGTGATAGCACGCCTGACAGATTTTATGCTTTATTTTTATTAAAGACATTCTTCATCACTTTGCCCACTGCTGGGTTCCACGGATCTTGCCTGTGTTTCCCCAGGAATGATGCACTGAATTACTTTCGCACCGGATGCTCCGTGTCTGTCTTTGCCCTGGAATCATCCTCTGCTCCTTCCCACCAAAGCTGTCATGACATCAGCAGGTGCATTTGCACCGATTTTATGTAATTTTTTTAATTAAAGAAGTGATTTACTCTGGAGAATATGTCTCTATTGTATATTCAGCCGCGCGGTGGTTTCGGAACGTGTGACCTGGTGACACACGGCACCTCGCTGCTCAGACAGAAGCTGGCTGCCTGGGCTTGGGCGGCTGGCTGGCGGAGTGGCCCGGGCAGGAGACGTGGAGACGGCTGCCTCGGGGAGGGGGCTGCTCACCCACCTGCGCAGAAAGATGTCAATGCATGAGCAGCATTCGGACCAACGGCCGCCCATAGGTAAGCATAGATCTCATCGTAGAAGCAGGTGCTGATGGATGGTGAGCTGAGACCCTTGCGGAGGGCTGGCTTCCTGCGAAACATAAAACTCTCGCGTTGGAAACTCGCTGCAGTGCTTGTTTCCTCAGACCTGTGGCTCCAACAGCTCGTGCGTTCTCATGGGCCGCCCCGCTGAGTTCTGTGTGTTATTCCCGCGACTTCTATCTCAACCAAAGAGACAAAGTTTTCACGAATGATGCAAAGCTTTTTCATCCTTCTCTAAGATAGAAGCCTCCGGGAGATAGATGCTTCTCAATGATCCTCTCCAGGTTTCAGGGAAACTCTGTGAAGTATCGTACACCAGAGTGTGTGATTTCAAACGTCACGGGGAGCTAGAGCAGTTAGGAGAAAGTCCCCAATGCCTCCTTTTAAATATCACGCTGAGTCTCGAAGGCCTCATGGGGTCCTGCGCCAGTCTCCCCAGAAGCACAGCGAGCACTGGGGGACTTTGCCCGCATGGGAGAGTGGGGTATGAGTGCACATTTTCACCAGGGTCATTTGTTTCCGGCATTGTTTTCCTGACTCAACCTCAGATTAGATCGTCATGTCACGCCCCCCCCCCCCATAAAGCCAACCAAGAGCTCATCCTAGGCCCCAAAGGCTGTCCTTTTTGCCATTTCCTGTGGCTTCTTGCTGCACTGGGACCACCGCCAACGTGTGCAGAAGTGTAATCTGTGAGCGCACTTAACCAAACCCAGAAACGGCGGTGCATCCCAGGGACGGGACACTCTGTCCGCCTGGGCAGCCTCAGGATCATGTGCTTACAGCAGGAGATTTTTTGTTAAAGAAACCCTCAAACACCACGTTTGCTCTGGAAAGTGTCCAAGCTCCAAGTCCCCCAAATCATGGGCACCCTGTGACTGAAGACGCACCTGGCAGAGATGCCGCCAGGGTCCCCGGTGTATTAAATATTAGTGACACTTAACACCTTCTTTGTTTTTAGAAAAAACAGTGTGAATGGAACTTTTCCGCCCCTGAACGGGCCATGTGGAGCGCCCTACATTGGAGAACAAGGACTCACAGGCTTGAGTTCAGGATTTTGTCTCCTCCTGGGGGCGGGCACGGGAGCAGGGTGGCCCGGGCTCCAGGCGGCACGGCTGGCTGGGAGCCACTCTGCAGAGCCCTGCGAGTCCAGGGCCATCCACCCGCGATGCACTCCGCTCAGCGTTTCCACCAACCTGCCGCATTTTGAGGAGGTACCCGAGGAAGGCAAGTCTCCCCGCCCGGCCTGTGGGGTTTGCGAGCTGCTGGGGAGAGCGGAGAAGGCGAGTCCAGGCGAGGGCAACACGAGTGTCAGCAGGCAGCAAGGGAAGGTGGGAGCCGCGTGGGGAGAGAGGGCTTTGGGACGGGAGGCCATCAGATCATCATGTTTGGAAGCCTCCTCGGCCCTGATGTGGGAGGAAAGGGGACAAGGGGGTGTCTCTAGCTGCTCCTACAATGCCCCCCAGTGAGGCTGAGCCCCTCCCACCCCCACAGTGGGCCTTTTACAGAGAAAGCGGGCAGACCCCCCAGAAAATAAAAATAATCAGCCCCAAACCTTCTACTAACCACTGATTCTAACTAACCTGTGAATCCCTTAAACTTTTTCCCCATAAAGTGTTTTTTCCCGTCTAATGCGTACTGCACTCTGACCAAGTGCGGGGCCTCTCCAGTTGGCTTCCTTCGTCCGCCGGCACATAAATGGTGTCGAGGCAGGCGGGCGGGCGGGGCTGGAGGCAATCCGGGCGGGCTTCCTGTTGTTGGGCATTAACATAGCTGCTCCCGGATCAAAGGGAGCCTCGCCTTCCCTGCGTGCTCTCAACAGGGGAGAAAAACTCTAATATAATTAAAAATAAGCTGCAATTTGGTATGATCTGAAACTGACAGTTTGTTACCAAGGATTCGGGTTTATGGAGAGCTGCTGACCGAGGGCCCATTTAGAATTCTCCTGAAACGTGAACCTTTTCTGTAGGGAATTCACTCTCTTCGTGTCTGCTAAGACATTTTCCCAGATGCCCTCCCTCTAGGGGTAGAAATCATTTCTGAAGTGGACGCCACTGCAAGGGCAGTCAGCCCAGAGCTGAGAGATTTCCTTTTATCGAACATGATCCCATTGACTAAAATAATAGGAAAAAAGAAATAAATACGTAAGAGTGCCTTTTATGTGTCCGACTCTATCGGATGGCTTTATCACATTTATGCTTTCACTTGCTGACTCACTCCATGGATGATTTATTGAGTTGGTTGGACCCTGTGGGTCCCAGAGGAGCAACCCTGGCAGGATTCCTGTCTGCAGGGAGCCCACGGTTCACCGGGGGAGGCAGAACCACGCCCACGGCTCTGAGTGGCGAGTGCCCGCGAGGACAGGGAGCCCAGAGGGGGCGAGTGCCCGTGAGGACAGGGAGCCCAGTCCGGAGAACCGAGTGGAGGAGGAAGACACGCCCGCAGGAGTGAGCCAGGGCGGCGTGGGAGGGAGGAGGCGGGCAGGAGAAGAAACGCGTGTGCTCCGTGGGAAGAGATGCTCCCAGGACAGCTGGGACCCACAGGCCAGGGACGGGGACGACGGGGACAGAGCCCTGTGGATCACATCGGAGTTCCCATCTTCATCTTAGGAGCACCGGGAGGCACTGGGATGTTCTGAAGGGGAGGCTGACATCCCAAGCTGTGTTTCAGAACCACGGTCCAGGTGAAAATTGACGTAAGGAGGGCAAGAGTGGACACAGGGAGGCCCCTGGTCTGGGCGGCAGGTCATGGGGGCCTGGGCCCAGCACGGGGACCCGAGGGATGTCAGGAGTTAGGGATATGGGAACAAGGGGGGTACATCAGGTATTGGGGGAAGGATGGGGAGAAGGGATGACTGCCAGGCTTCCGGGGGCCACGCACCATAGTCCCTCACCCTGCCACACTGAACCGTCACAGTCACGCGTAGTTTCACCCTCGCTGGGTGCAGGAGTGAAAGTGGCAGGGACAGAAGGGACTTCCCCAGGGCCTCAGAGCTGGGCCAGCACGGGTTCCCACGTGGCCTGTCTGCTTCTACCGCCATGCTGCCTCCCCAACATGGACACCCCACAGTCCCCCTGCAACCCCACTGAACCCACCGACCCGGTGAGCCCAGGGTCCTCTCTGAGATATACGGACGGGTCCCGGGACAGGCTGAGCCCGTGGCAGGCCCGTCAGTGGGCGGCCGTGCGGCTCCATCCACCATCACCCCACCGAAGCCAAGCGGAGTCACAGTCCAGGTTTCATAATTCAGTGGACCTCTTGCATCATCTCATAAAATATGACTATTAAAGGGAGTTAGTTCTAAATAAACAAAACCACCATGCTGACCACGTAGGGGGAAACGTGGTAAAGGTATGTCACCGGAGAAACTGCCAGCCAGTTGGCGCAGCTGAGAGAGGGGTAGAGTTTGAATGGCTCCTGCACTGGGGGGTGGCCGCCGGGCGCTGACATCACCCAGGCCGGGAAGTCCAGGCCAACAGTGCGTCCAGTTGTGCAGGCACCAGCAAAACTGCGCCAAACCGATCAGCAGAACCAACCTCCAAGGACAAGCCTTGCCCCTGCCCCCCAAGAGCTATGGCATCAATACATGATTGTGTATTTCCTTTCAACAAATCTACATTAAGTAACTCAGGAACAGACCGCTTTTACTATTAACTGACAGCCCACCAATCCAGACGGCTCTACCAAATGTTCTTTTTTGGGCCATGAATCTCTAGGTTCCCTCTACTTAATCAATCACACTTTATTTTTTTAATTTTTTATTATTTTTTAAAGATTTTATTTATTTACTTGAGAGAGACCACAAGCAAGAGAGAGAGCACAGAGGAAGAGGGAGAAGCAAATTCCCTGCTGAGCAGGGAGCCCGATGCGGGACTCAATCCCAGGACCCTGCGATCATGACCTGAGCTGAAGGCAGACGCTTAACAGACAGAACCCCCAGGCTCCCCTCAACCACTAGGTGCTATCTGAACCACAGTGCTATCTAAAATGTGAGTCTCACATGTAGAAAAGTAGCAAGGGGGGATTCATCCTATATGATCCTGTAAAGTACTATCACAGGAAAGAGTTGGACAGACTCAAAATACAGAAAAAGACCCACCTAACTTTGAAAAGGTAGCATGTCATGGAGAATGAATGCTTGAAGACAAATGGCTAACTGTCCTGGAAATATAATGTCGGATCCCAACCTTGTCATCAAATAAGGGTAGAAAATGAAATTATGAAAGCAGTGCCCAGCATAAACGGGAGCTTGGCTGCCGGGTGGGACTCCCTGGAGGCCTGGTAGGTTTTCCAGCCCCTCAGAGGGCTCTGGTGTGCAGCCAAAGTAAAGAACCACAATACAGATCAATATTTATATAATATTTGCTTTGGGAAGATAAACGACATAAAGGAAAAGATTGAAACATTTCAATGACCTCAGAATTAAAACTATCGGTTGCTTCCATAAATTAAAAAATAATATAAGGTATTGAAAGGTAAATGACAAACGTGTAACTCTTTGCATCTCTATGACAGGTACAAGGTTACTATTCCAATGATGAGATTGTACAAATCAAAAAGAAATTGGACTATCAGAATGCACACACCCACGCACATCCACACACACACGCACACACAGACACGGCTACTCAGGAACATGATGTGTGAGATACGTAACAATGAAATAGGGAAGGTGTGTTCCAGCTCACTAGTAATAAAAGATGCAAAACTTAACCACTTTTATTTATAATATTGGTAGAAAATGATTTGGGCTCAGATCATGATCTCAGGGACGTGAGATCGAGCCCCACGTTGGGCTCCGTGCTGGGTGTGGAGCCTGCTTAAGATTCTCTCTCTCCCTCTCCGTCTTCCCCTCCTCTCTCTCTCTTAAAAAAAAAGAACAACAACAAAAACCATAATAATGAGTCAATAAGCTTTCAGCAGTGATGAAGCTGTGGTTGGAACACAGAAGCCTGGAGATCCCCAGGTTCTGTTTCTCGGGCTGTGAAGTATATACCATTTCAGCTGTGTTACAGGACTTTCTGCCATGCTGTGCTGGGATCTGCCCTCTCCTCTCTGTCCAGTGCACTAGCCACTAGCCACGCACACAAACTGAGTGCTTGATGGGGCGCCCAGGGGCTCTGTCAGTTAGCCTCTGCCTTCAGCCCAGGTCATGATCTCGGGGTCCTGGGATGGAGCCCCACATCAGGCTCCCTGCTCAGCGGGGAGCCTGCTTCTCCCTCTCCCTCTGCCCGATGTTCCCCTTGCTTGTACTCGCTACTCTCTGTCAAATAAATAAACAAAATCTTTTTTTTTTAAGATTTTATTTATTTATTTCACAGAGGGAGAGAGATCACAAGGAGGCAGAGAGGCAGGCAGAGAGAGAGGGGGAAGCAGGCTCCCCGCCGAGCAGGGAGCCCGATGCGGGCCTTGATCCCAGGACCCCGAGATCATGACCTGAGCCGAAAGCAGAGGCTTTAACCCACTGAGCCACCCAGGCGCCCTAAATAAATAAAATCTTAAAAAAAAAAAAGAAAGAAAGAAAAGAAAAAGAACACTCAACGTGCGGCTGGTGCAACCAGGGGACTGAATTTTAATGTTACTTAACTGTATTAAGTTTAAACAGTCAGACGTTACTAGTGACTACAGTCTTAGACTGAAGAGATCTGGACTGATTGCCTTGTTTTTCCAGATAAGGAACCTGAATCCCAGGAAGTGAATGACCGGTTCGCAGTCTTACAACTACGTAGGGAGAGACCACGTACATCAGCAACGGTATCCTACAGACCTGTGGACTCGTTTCCAAGTTAATTCTACCCTACATGATAGGCCGCAAGGATTCATGTTCTTTTGAATATTTTTGAAGAAAAAGTGAGAGAATTATGAGATTCTTTGTTCTAAATTTTCTGCTGGTCTCCAAACAGCTTTCTGTGATGATCTTAATTCTTATTTTAGAACATAACATCAAAGAGTCTAAATCTGACCCATTTTGCCCATGTTTCATTAAACAAAGACTAGAGTTAAAATGAAGGAAGTCCCATCTGGAAATCACAAAGCTGTCAAATACGAAGTGTGTTGTGTAATTTGAAAAGACTTTCCAGGAGCCTGGATGGCACTGTCAGCTAAGCGTCCAACTCTTGATTTCTGCTCGGGTCACGATCTCGCGGTCATGACATCAAGCCCCGCACCAGTCTTCCTGCTCAGTGATGAGTCTGCTTCAGAGTCTCTCTCTTTCCCTCTGCCCCTCTCCTCTCTCTCTCTCAAATAAATAAATAAAATCTTTAAAATTAAAAAAAAAAGACTTCCATGCTCCTCTCACGCACATCTTCAAACTGGAGACTCGAACCCCACATTCTGCAGGTTTCCAGAAGATCGACGTTACTGAATCCAGACGTGTACATGCACACACGTGTGCATGAGCACACACATGTACACAGGCATGCACACAAGCATGCACATGAGCACATGCACATGAGCACACACATGCACGCAGGCATGCACACGAACATGCACATGAGCACATGCACACGAGCACACACATACACACAGGTGTGCACACACATGCACATGAGCAAGCATGCACACACACATGCGTGCACACATGCACATGAGCACACACATGCACACAGGCATGCACACGAACATGCACATGAGCACATGCACACGAGCACACACATACACACAGGTGTGCACACACATGCACGTGAGCAAGCATGCACACGCACACACACGCATGCACACATGCATGTGAGCACACACATGCACACAGGCATGTGCGTGGGCACACTGAAGCACACGCATGCACACATCCCTCCAGGACATTTCTCCTGGAGTTATTTTTTTAAATAAAAAGAAAAATACTGAAAACAAGGTGGAAAGGAAAAGCACTAATTAGAGATGAAAATTGAGATGAAGATCAGGGGAGAACATAAGGCACAGCTTCCCATCACTTTCTTTCAGGACAAAAGCAAGAAGGCCCGGGACAGAGCAAACACATGAGAAAGGTGACTGGGGGCTGCTCACACCTTTAACCTTAAACTTGAATCCAGAAGCTCTCTGTATACATGAGAGTGTGTGTTTCCAGACACGTCGTGTCATCTCTGTATGCATTCCCTCCTCAGGCTAAAATACTGCTCCTCATCTGCCCAGAGCAGATGCGCCCCCCGCCCCCATGAAGGAGGCCGCCGAGCACCACTGGTATCCAATGCTGGGAATCGTGCAGCCCTTAAGTGTTGGGAGGAAGTGGGTCTTTCCTTGTAAAGTTCGCTGATGGTGCCTCTCAACATACCTGGGACACCAATTCAAAAAGGAAAAAGGAAGTGGTCAAAGTCATGCTTTTTTGTAAACTTCAAAGCTTATCTCTCCCTCCCCCCGCTTTACATTTTACTGTCTGGGGAGCTGGCTCCTCTGCAGCTGTTGGCAGAGACTGTGCTCCACGGCGTCAAACCTGCCTCCTCACGGCCCATAAAATTACAGCAGGGAACCAGGACCCGCAGGTGTGGGAGGGAGAGGCCAGGATGCCCCCTTAATGATTTCTCTGACACCCCATGCTGAGCTGCTGGAGGAAGAGGGGCGGGTGCGAGATTGAGAGGTGAGCTGTCCCTGCTTGGGAGGCTGTGCCAGGTCGGCTCTCCCTTCCAGCCCAGGAGGTGGCTTCCAGCCCCTAAAACTATTGCTGAAATCCCTGTTGCTCCATGTGCTGGGGCGTGCGTGGGTGACGCCCCACAGAGACCTGAGTCCTGTGCACAAATCCCCCGAAATTCAGACCACTGAAGGAGGGAAGCAGAGAGAAGCCAAAGCAGCTCCGACGTTTGGTAACCCAAGTTCAAAAGACATCAAACCACATCAAGTACTATAGCAAAGTGCTTTAAAATCCGCAAGACCATGTTCAGCTTCCTCCTCAAACTGGGAGAGGTAAATAAACATCATACACGTTTTCAAAGATGTCAGATTTCTGTTGGTACGTAATAGGAAGAATGGAATACATTTTGTCCTCTTTTCTTTTAGTGATAGAAGAAATTAATAATGATAAACTATCTGTTAGTCAATTGTAATAAAATTTTACAAATCACTAGCTCATTATGCCTTATGCTTTTAACCCCATATTTTTGTGGGTTTTTTGGTTTGTTTTTTAAGAATTTATTTTTAAGTAATCTCTACACCCAACATGGGGCTTGAACTCACAACCCTGAAATCAAGAGTCGCATGGTATACCCACTGAGCCAGCCGGGCACCCTTTGACCCCATATTTTGAAACAGAAGGGGTAAAAACCCAGAAAATTGATTTAAAGAAATCTTAAATTGCTTATGTGTTTTTGCGTGTGGCAGATTGAAAAATGCACACATTTCTTTAAAGAAATGGAAAAATGGATGTGGCATTTTGCAAAAGAAAAGTAAAGGGAAGGGGGGAAGTTCCCTCTTAGAGATGGTTTGCAAGGCAAAGCAGGAGCTGAGGTATTCATTAAGCCCTACCCTTGTGTTCAGCAGTGACCACTTCGCCACTACGGTGGGGGTGGGGGTAGGTAGGAATGAAGGGAAAAGAAAAGTGAAAGAAAAGTTAAAAGTTCTGGTTTTGCCCTCAAGGACACTTTATTTATTTTATTGAAGTATGGTTGACATACAATGCTATAAGTCATTATAATTGAGGATACCCGACAAATAAACACAAACTGGGCTTAAACACATTTTAAAAATCGGTAGCCAGGAATTGATCTTACACCCTCAAATTACATTTACTCTTCAATACTGTGTTTGCATCATACATAATACTGCTCACCCAGGGAGCAGTTTTGGTAAGTTGCATCTGCCAGGCTCCCCACTAACTTGCAGAGAGAAGGGGGGCCTGGAAACATCACTATTAAGGCTGATGGTAGAATAACCCATCATTCAGAAATGAAGCCACCCTTTCAATCCTGTAGAATTAGAGAAAAATGAGGAATGGTATTATGTGGCAAACTTTTTCTGAGAACCTATCATCCGTCAGGCATTGGGCTAAGGATCTTGGCGCATAAGGATTAATCACAATAAGGCATATGGTGTAAATAGAAGCATCAGGATCATAAAGATCACTAAAGTCCAGGAAGGAGAATGACCAAGTTAACATTGTAGATCAGAGGTCTGCAAACTCTAGCTTGTGGGCCCAGTATGTGGTTTTTATATGTTTAAATGGTTATTAGCAAGGAAGGGGGGAAGGAAGGAAGGAAGGAAGGAAGGAAGGAAGGAAGGAAGGAAGGAAGGAAGGAAGGAAGGGAGGGAGGGAGGAAGGGAGGGAGAAAGAAAAAAGGGACATGTCACCAAATCAAATGTGACCTGCAAAATGATTGGCATCTAGTCCTTTCCAAAAAACGTTTGCCTACATCTAAGAACAGCTAGAAAAAAACCATACTTACTGCAGCACATCACTCCCTTCCTGTTCTTAGAGTTTTCAGGGTTTTAGATGTTTGAGGGCTGTCTATATAAATTAGATTATTTTTAAAGTTTTCCGAATTCCTGCTTTCACATTGATTGTGCAACCTTTTTCTTAATGAAGAAGTCAGTACGTTAAACATTTTAACAGTATTCAAATGTCGTTGGTTTCTGAAAGGTCTTTGGGGCCACTCCATCCTGCTACCTCTTCTAGCTCAGACATTTTATGTGGTGAAAATATGTGTGCGTGTAATAATCTGCATGTTCAAGAGCCATGGTCTCTACTTGCAGTTAAACCACAAAGATTGTCTCACCTTGGGGACAAAACTACTTTTCAGGAGTAACTGAAGACAAGACTATTTAATCACCCAGTTATGCCTGTGCTACCTACTATATGGTTTAAGAAGAACAAGTAAGCCATTCCCACTTCTACTGATAAATCTACATGCTGCCCTTCCCGTGTGGGTATGGCAAGCTACTCATATGCTGAAGTTGGAAGTTTTAGAATTTTTACATTATGTATTTTATATTGGTTTTAAGCATATTTGGTAGTGAAAAGAAATTTACACATTTTGAAAAATTAAGGCAAAACAAATCAGCCTGGATTTATCTATTCACATGGAGAATATCTAAAAAGAAAGCCAGGGCGCCTGGGTGGATCAGTGGGTTAAAGCCTCTGCCTTCGGCTCAGGTCATGATCTCAGGGTCCTGGGATCGAGGCCCGCATCGGGCTCCCTGCTCAGCGGGGAGCCTGCTTCCTCCTCTCTCTCTGCCTCCTTGTGATCTCTCTCTGTCAGATAAATAAATAAAATCTTAAAAAAGAAAAAAAAGAAAGCCAATCAGGTAAGTAGGAAATGTATTTTGAACTGTCTTCATTTTATTGATTATATGGTTGCTTAATATAAACGTAACAAAGCACGTTTTTCTGGAACCAGGCAAAATAAGAGTCTGATCCTTGATCTAAGTGGAGTAGATGGTTAGTCCCTAAAGCCAATGACTCCATTTGGCGCACACCTATTTGCGGTAATCAATGCCATCTGTGCTAGCCAGAGCTGAGGTCACACTGCCCAGCGCGCTGGGCCCGACAGGCCAGGCACCGGCTGACATACCACAGCTTACCTGCAGGACGAGCGGGTCTGGTCACAAACGTGCGGCCAGCCACAATTACGCAACTGTGTGTACGATGCTCAACCATCACTCTAAACTAAGGACCACAAGTTGTTTCAAATCTGCATAATGGCAAGTGCTTCTGTCAGCTGCAGCTACATATTGTCCCAAAGTCTGGTTTTCAATTGCTTTGCATAGAATGTGATAAGTAAAACACATCTTTCTGACCCAGTGGATTTCACCAAGCTGCAAAGTTTTGGGGAGCTATGTTACAAAATAGACACGATTATTTAGGAAAGATTATTGGAGTACATCTGAGGACAAAAGAGGCAGACAGGCTACAAAGTTCCAAGAACTTTGGAGAAAAGACATATCGATGATAAGCATGAATATAACTTTGCTTTTTAAACAAAGCCCCTTTCCTGAGAATGATGCGGTCTGTGTCTGACCGCCAAGCAGCCAGCTCCTCCCTGGCAAAGCCCCTGGCCAGAGCAGTGCTGACCACACACACCTCCTGGGAGGAGCTCTTCACCAGGGCAACGGGGCCACACGTCGCTCATGGGGAGAAGAGTCTGGCACAGAAAAGCATGGAAACCTGTTTCCATGGAAATCCTGTTTCCTATGTGTCTTGATAGCCTCGGTCTACTGGCCAAGAACCAAACCTTCCCATCCCTACTCATATAAAAGAATAAAACTGTGCATTGGATTGATCTGATATGAAATTATTTCTTAAATTTTTTTTTAAGATTTGTTTATTTTAAAGAGAGAGCCTGAGTGAGAGCACACATGGAGAGAGAGGCAGAGGGAGAGAATGTGCAAGCAGACTCCCTGCTGACCGCCGGGCCTGACGCAGGCCTGGACCCCACCACCCATGAGATCACCACCTCTGCGGAAACCCAGAGTCCAAGGCTCAACCCACTGACCCATGGAGGCGCCCCCTACATTTATAAAACAATTACAGAGACTAGCTTGGCATTACCAAGCTTATTCTAAATAAGGACCAAATTATAAAAAGAGATGCAGTACAGTATAAGTTCTTTTTCCATTATTTTCAATTCTTTACACCGTATTTCTATCACAAATTTTAACTTACATACCTATTATCTTGTAAATTCAACTCATCTGGAAAAATAAAAGAAAGAAGAAAGCACATTTAAGGAGTGGTAAATTTGTGGGAGAAACTTTGTATAATTTGTTTCATTAAATTCTTCAGTAGCCCTATCAGGTTAGAATTACTGCTCCTATTTTCAAAGATAGGAAAGCTGACATATGTACATCATACGTGTCAGAATGACTAAAATCAACAATACAGGAAACCACAGGTGTTGGAGAGGATGTGGAGAAAGAGGAGCCCTCCTACACTGTTGGTGGGAATGTAAGCGGGTGCAGCCACTCTGGAAAACAGTATGGAGGGGGCCCCTGGGTGGCTCAGTCATTGGACGTCTTCCTTTGGCTCAGGTCATGATCCCGGGATCCTAGGATCAAGCCCCAAATCGGGCTCCCTGCACAGCTGGGAGCCTGCTTCTCCCTCTCCCTCAGCCTGCTGCTCCCTCTGCTTGTGCTCTCTGTCTCTCCCTCTCGAATAAATGGGCAAAATCTTTAAAAAGAAGAAGAAGAAGGTGACGATGATGACAGTATGGAGGTTCCTTAAAAAGTTAAAAATAGAACTACCCTACAATCCAGCAATTACACTCCCGATTCAAAGGAATACATACACCCCGATATTTATAGTGGCATTATCTACAGTAGCTAAATCATGGAAACAGTCCAAGTGTCCTTCAACTGATGAATGGATAAAGATACGGTGTGTGTGTGTGTGTGTGTGTGTGTGTGTGTGTGTATTACATATATTATATATGTATAATGGAATATTACTAGGCCATAAAAAAGAATGGAAGCTTTCCATTACAACAACATGGGTGTACCATGGATGGAGAGTACCACAAATACCATATGACCCGTAGGTGAAATTTAAGAAACAAAACAAATGAGCAAAGGGTAAGACAAAAGAGAGACACACCAAGAAACAAGTCTTAAGTACAGAGAACACAGTGATGGTTACAGAGGGGGCTGGGGGGGATGGGGAATGGGGGAGGGGGATTAGAGAGGGCGCTTGTGGTGATGAGCACTGGGTCTTGTATGGAAGTGTTGAATCACTACATTGTACACCTGAGGCTAGTACAACATCGTTGTTAACTGGAATGAAAATAAAACTTAGAATAAATGAAAGCTGACATGTGGTAAACATAAGGGACTTAGGCAAGGTCACCAAAAGACAGCTGGAAAAACCAGGATCAAAGCCCAGGTCTGGGTGACTCAGAATAACTCAACAATATTGCATGTGACAGTTTAAAACATTTTCCGACAAGGATAAAAAAGTAAAGGCTTTAAGGCATAATGGGGACTACCCTGTATGTGGGGGCATAATGGGGACTACCCTGTATGTGGGGGCATAATGGGGACTACCCTGTATGTGGGTAGTGAGTCAGCTTTAACAGTCTATTTTTCCCGCCTCTCTGTGTGCAGTCCGGTGGGCTACAATCTGAACCTCACCATCCCAGCGGGGGAGGCCGCCTCGGGAGCCGATCGGCTCTCTGGGGCAGGAACGGCAGTTTCCACAGAAGGTCTACACAAGGTCATCAGTCTCACACCAACTCCACCACCCGTGAGAGACGCCCACACATGTTATCACAGGTCGCTCTCATGAGCCAGTGTGGTGGGTGAGGACTTCATTCATTCATTCATTCCTTCATTCATTCCTTGTACTTTACCTGTTAATTGCGTTCCTCCTATTTATGGGCTACCCCCTCGACACACACAGACAAAGGTCTCGTTTTGGTCCGAAGACACTCATTTTTCCGTTTAATACACGGGGTGATTAAGAAAACAAGATGAGTGCAAACACTCTCCAAATTGAGTGTACACAACCCAATCAGAATTAGGATTCTCAAAAGAAAATAGAGGATTTTAAAGGTAGAGGTCACCAGCTGTGAGACATGGTCATGGCCACTTATTTTTTCTTCCTTGGGTATATCCTTTATTCCTTCCACTTTAAAATCCTATTATTAGTCTAATAGAGGGTCTCTTGACCAAAGTATAGTCAGTAGAGTTTAATCATCTCTCTCAGGTCATGAGCATGTTTTTCATGGCAAAGGAAGAAGAGATTTCCTGAAATGGAACTTTTGACCCGAAAAATTTTTTTCAAAAGGAAGAGAACTAGAAATTGTCTATGAGCATTAAGCATTGTCACAAACAGACTGGTACCATGCAGAGTGTCCTCTTGATGGTGCAAAAGTCAGGCACACACGGGCTCTTCCCAGCACAGGCTGTGGGCACCCTGTTCCCAGCTCAGTGAGCACGTGTGGGTCACAGAAAGGAGGGACTGACGCCATGGGGGTAAGTCCTCTAGTCCTTGGAGTGGATCCTTCCCCTGGGGGGAACCGATGCCCATGGCCTCAGGATCCCTACTTCTAACCAAACAGTCAATGTGACACATGGCAGGCATGGGGCCCGTCTGAAGGCCTCTCTGTCCCTGCGGAACTTGAACACAGATGCGGATCATAGAGCTGCCGAGGGAAGGTGCACTGGAGAGAGACTGAGGCAGAACACTGTGCAGGGAACGCGGAGTACGAAGTGAGGCCAACTAACCGGACAAGATGAGCGTCAGCGGAGCCCGCCGTAAGGAGCACGGGGCTCCCTGGCAGACGAGGTCCAGGGTCAGGCTGAGCCCACCAGGCTGCACCAGCGCGGCTCCTGGGCCAGCCCCTGGCGAATGCTGAAGCAGAGGGAGTGGCCCATGCCGCCAGGAACCCACAACCTCCTCCAGGACCCCCCGGTGTGGACGGAATCCCTGGAGAAGAAGGGGCATCCCCAGAGTACCCGCCAGGGAAGGTGTGCAGAGGCCAGAAAGCACAAACTGGGCCACGAGAAAAGTCTGAGCGGGCGAAGAGGGAGTGGTGGGCCGCAGAGGCCGAGCGTGCGTGGGAGCCCAGGGGGTGATCGGAGGACTCACAGAAGGCCTTGAACACCAGGCTGACCAGATCTACAGTTACGCAGCCTGGGCTCGGGTTTAGGAACTGTACGTGATGAAATCAAATGAAAAGTGTTGCCAAGGAAAATAACATTTCTTAGAAAATCTCCTACTCTTTTCATTAATTCATCAAGTATTTATTGAACACTAGGTATTTTTTTTAGACACGGGGGATATGCAGAAAACACAATACAGAGTGAGAAGGATGTTCTGGAGAAGAGGGGAGAGTGAAACAGTGAAGAGGAGAATAAATTACGTATTATATTACATGGTGACAAGGGCTAAGAGAGAAAACAGAAGCTGGCGAAGGGGATTACGCACAGGGCAGGGCGGGGAGGCAGTGCAGAAAGGTCGGGCGGGTTCCTCAGGGTACGCCTTCTGAATAAGGAAGGAAGTGAGGGGGGATCGCGGTGCGGATCTCAGCGGGAAGGGCATTCCAGGAAAAGGGAACAGCGCGTACAAAGGCCCTGGGGTGGAAGGAAGGAAACCAG
The DNA here is from genome assembly GCA_002007465.1 of Ailurus styani. NCBI lineage: Eukaryota > Metazoa > Chordata > Mammalia > Carnivora > Ailuridae > Ailurus > Ailurus styani. Next base: position 755,289 of record LNAC01000187.1, read on the forward strand.
TGTGGTCAGGGCAGAAAGAGCCAGGAGCGGACAGCTAATGGGGAGAAAGCTGGAGGCCTGGAAACAGGCAGCGAAGACCCCAGACAGAGTCACCGGAAAGCCATCAAACCCGCAGGGAGAGGACCTGCTTTCCAGGACAGCACAGCATCATCAGTGCGCTGACCTCGCTACTGAGACGTCCACTCTCAAACTCCGGCTCCTTCCACGCATCGTGAAGGGATGTCCCAGCCCCAAACGTTACAAAGTCCTCTTCAGTCCTCTGATGCATGAGGACGCCTCTTCCGGAAAATTGGGGAAACAGGGAGCCGCCGTGTCGGGCCGACGGTGAGACCGCAGGGTCCCGGGAAGCAGAGCTGCCGCTGGGAGGACTCGGGCCCAGCTTAGGGAGGTGGGTTTCCCCTAAGAACAGTCCCTGAGACAGAGCGTTTCCTCGGATGCCAGCGTCGCGTGCCTGTAAGTGACGGGGGGTGGCCGGGGCACCCCGCCTGGGTCCTGCGCCCGGACAGCCCCGAGACGGCGGGGGGAACGCGGGACGTGAGGACGCGTCTCCGACGTGGGCTCTGCACACGTGGGCTCTAGTGGCCACGGTCTGGAGGGGCTCCGGAGAGGGCTGGGGAAGGTGGCCCTGTCCTCAGCGACCCACCGAGAGGACAGACGGCCGGTCCCAGGGGTGCCCTCGTGTCCCCGCACCCTGCGCGCCGCTTCCGCCACGAGGCGCGGAGTCTGGGTAGCGAACACGAAGGCTTCGGAGGGGATGGACTCAGCGCAAGTGCATTTGGCGCAACGGCATCAACTTGAAGCCTGAAGTGAAGTGAATTGCAGCATTTACAAGCCAAGGCAAATGTTCAAAGCGAGGGCTCAGACACAAAGAACAGATGGTGGGGGAGGAAGCCAGAGTGGCTTGGCCAACACCCACAAAATGCAGATTTTTTTAAGTGCCTTGAAGGCTGTTTATGGTCCGAGCCCCCGGGAACCAGCCCCTGGGCTCCGGGCTCGGGGCTCCGGGAAGCGGTCCTACGGGGTCCACACTGCGTCCTGGGCAGGGCCGTGGGCAGACCTCTCCTCGGGGGATTTTCTTTTTCATGAAACATCACCTCTATCTGGTAAACGACAGTCAGAGCCTTTGCGCTTGTTTGACAACCTGAAAGGGGGAGAACTGGTTGTGGCTGATGCTCAGAATGAAGAAAAATGAAGAGAAAGGGCCACCCCTGTCACACTGTGTGCTTCCAGGGCTTATCCAAACCCTCAGGGATCGGGGATCGAGAACCTACCAACAGGTCTTTAAAAGTCCCATTTCAGGCGCTGCAGAAAGAGTACTGTGTTTTTCACCTCCTAGGAACGTCTTTGCAGAGGTGACTCTGAACCACTCCCTCCGTGTCCGGTGCAGAGGGTGTGGGGGCGCAAGCACAGGTGGGGGCACACCTTTAGTAAAGCGGGGGTCAGGGGGCCCTAAACTGCTCGCTGTCCGTCAGGGAGAAAATAAGGGGACAGCATGTGTTTTCCTTGACGTTCTCTCATCAGGTTTATTTCTCATCCCTCTAGATGCTTTCTCATACCGGAATCATCATTATTATTATTATTTATTATTATTATTATTTTGAGAAAGAGAGAGTGGCTGTGGTGGGGGAGGGGTGGGCAGGGACAGAGGGAGAGGGAGGGAGAGAATCCTCAGCAGGCTCCATGCTCAGTGTGGAACCTAATACGGGGCATGATCTCACCTGAGCCCCTGAGACCATGACCGGAACCACAATCAGGAGTCCAATGCTTAACTGACTGAGCCCCCCAGGAGCTCCAATACTGGAATTATTTTTAAGGGGAAAAAAATCAAATTGCACCCGCATTATCACAATGAAAAATCACTCTACCACTACTTCCAAAACCCAAATGAAGTTGCAGAACAATAAATGCTAAAAAATTTACCAAAATATGAGTCACCGGGCACCTGGGTGGCTCAGTGGGTTAAAGCCTCTGCCTTCAGCTCAGGTCATGATCTCAGGGTCCTGGGATCGAGCCCCGCATCAGGCTCCCTGCTCAGTGCGGAGCCTGCTTCCTTCTCTCTCTGCCTACTTGTGATGTCTCTCTCTCTGTCAAATAAATAAATAAAATCTTTTAAAAAATAAAAGCAAAATATGATTCACCTGAGGAGCTGATTTACGCCTTTCTCACAGAATCTATTTTGGTGCATTCTCAAATAAGCGGTTTCTTTTTTTTTTTTTTTAAGATTTTATTTATTTATTTGACAGAGAGAGATCACAAGTAGGCAGAGAGGCAGGCAGAGGGAGAGGGGGAAGCAGGCTCCCTGCTGAGCAGGGAGCCCGATGCGGGGCTTGATCCCAGGACCCTGAGATCATGACCTGAGCCGAAGGCAGAGGCTTTAACCCACTGAGCCACCCAGGCGCCCCAAATAAGTGGTTTCAATAGTTGACTATATGGATGGGGAGATGGATGGACGATGAAACTTGATTAAGTTTAGTTTAGAAGTAAGCACTGGATCTGTAGAGATGGACACCCTCATGTGAGGACAATACACTCACGGGAAGGACAGGGATAATACACTCCCAGTTTCATCTTCACAGAGAAGAGACTTTCACGTACACAATCTCAGCACACACACACACACACAGATTCTATACTTGATGTCTGCAGAAGGAATAACATTTCCACCACAGTGAGTCCTGATTTAAATATCAAGTTGATAAATAACCTTCAGATTTCAAGGTCACACCGAAGAGTCGCTTACCCTGGGAAGGGGCCGCTGAGATTCCTCCTGGCTTTGAAATGGACAGGCAGTTGATTCCAGGGAAGAGACCCTGGTCTGTAAAGAACATCCAGTGTTCAATCACAGTGAGCAGTAAGCTCCAATAAAGAGATGCCTCATTGTACAAAAACATTTTGCAAAAAAATAAAATACCTCTTATTTGGAGGTGTTATTACATATTTCAATATTTCTGGAATGAAAAACATACTTTTACATATATATTTGGTGATTCAAATAACTTTCCCTGCTCGAATAAATACAGTCCTTCTGTCTGTCTAGATTCTCAACATATAACAATGCTTGCACATGAGGTACCAAAAATGTATATAATTTTGTACCATTTTTAGAGGAAAATTATTTTTCGTTCTTGAAAATGTCCTTTGATGTCAATATTAGTGATTGGCAAGATTTGTAAAACATAACATAAAACAAAAGCTGTATTACTTATTGCTTCCCAAGATATCTAAATATGCTTTCAGTGCAGCATTCTGGTCAAAACAAGAATGGATAGACAGGCTGTTAAGAAAAATAACTTATAATGAGAAAACTTGAACTCCTATTTTTTGCAATCTCAGGTTCATTAAAAGTGTATAAAATCAAGTTAGTCTATAGTTGGTATAATGGTAATTGTTTCATCTTTTCATTTTTGAAGTTTGAAAGGTTTTATTATTCCCCCTAAATCAATAACAAATATCGCTTCCATTTAGGCTTAAGTAACATAAGATTTCAACATTGAGTGTGTACTGAAACAGAGGGTGTGATACGTGGCTGGGCTGACAGTTTGCAGCTGAACGATGAAGGCTTCCGCTCTGGGCGAGAGGGAAGAATGGTCAGGTGGTGGTCTTGCAAAGATGGTTCCCAAGCTCCTGGTGGGTCCTTGACATTCAGACGCATGAGTCCCTCCTCACTACGACCCTGGAGGCCGTGTTCCCAGGACATGTTCTTCTTCCATCTTACCGAAAACATGAACAGGTATCTCGCTGATGGTTCAACCATGAAGGAAACCCTCCCAGACCTGAGGGCTCTGTTGTTGAACCAAGTGCCGGAGACTCAGCTTCTAGAGCTGGAACTTGGTGTGGCCGCCTGTGCTACTCTGTGAGTAGACGAAGTTCCTGTTGTCAGGGGCTAATCCACCACTCCTCCCCCACACAAAGGCAATTAAAGGAAAAATTCAGCAGTGGACATCCATCAAAGCTAAAAATATTTTATTGCCCTATTATTTCAATATATTTGTAATCTTAAAACTGGCGTGTCTTTGTTTACCAACCAGAAGACTCACTTGACAGGAATTCACAGGTGAGCAAGATACCAGGGAAGACGGCAGGTTGAGGACAAGTTCGTTAGGAGCAGAGGAACTTTGGTAAATCCTAGGGCTGAACAGGCCCAACCTGGGCTCCCCCAGTACTGTAGTCCGTGAGCAGGAGCCTGTCACAGTGTGTCCCTTGTTCGGAGCAGCTGGCTGCACCGGCGAAGCCCATGCAGTCTTCTTCAGACAGCGTGTTTGCTCCAAGCACAAACCTCAAGTCAGATTCAGGGCAGTATTTTCCGTCTCACATACTCCATGACTGACCGTCCTGGGACACTGTCTTACACACCACCCTTCCGCACGCTTCTAAACACAGTCGGGCACTTAGATGCAAACACACGTGTGAGTTTACCCGAATGTGTTTCTATGTCTATTTCTCCTCTATTCACTCAACAAACGTTTGTTCAACTCTTCCTACTCATGGGCGCTGCTCTGGGCATGGAGGACAATCAGGAACAAAAGAATAGAAATGCCTGTGCACAAGGAATTCAGTCTAGTGAAGGGAGGCAGACAGACAGACAGACACATAAGCAAACAGGTCTTGTCGGCTCTAACAGCCTTTCGAGGGCGTCCACGGGAGCAGGCTGCGTCTCTGGGAGCTAGTCTCAGAAGGCAGCCCAAGTCCTCCGTCTTTGTTCAGACATGTGGCTGCTCCCAGGAGGAGGTGGGATGGGTGTCCCCTCCCCTTGCACCTGGGCAGCTCTGTGACTTGCTTGGACTCACAGAATGTGACAGAGTGCAGTTCTGGGACTTCCAACCCAGGTCTTAAGAGGACGACCTGTTTCTGCTTCCTTCTTTTTAGAAGACAGTCACCATTCTGTAAACACAGCTGTCTTGCCAGAGAGAGAGAGAGAGAAGCAGAGACAGACAGAGCAACAGAGACAGACAGACACAGAAGCAGAGATAGAGACAGAAATGGAGGTAAAGAGAGTCAGAGAGCAAGAGGGAGAGAGGAAGAGAGAGACACAGAAAGAGAGAGAGAGAGGGAAGAGGTCTGCAGCCAGCTTGGATGGACTGGAGTGAGCCCAGCTCACAGCTGAATGCAGCCACACGGTTGAGCCTTGGGGAGACCAACAAAGAATCTCCCACCTGAGCCCCAACCGATCCTTACAAATAACAATGTTGTTTGAAGCCACTAACCTGTAGCACTTGCTGCACAGCAACAGACAAGCCCAACCCTGCACAGGACTGGTCTGGTTCTTGTGTGGGCACTAGACCCCATGGGTGCGTTGGACGTTAAGGGCGATGGTCGGACAGGAGGTGAGCCTGGCTTGGACGTGGGTAGTCCCACATCGGTTGCTGGGTTTGGAGTCCCCAGACTCCGGAGCCCGTCTCCGTTTACACAGAGTTCTGATACGGGCAGAACTTATCTGCGGCTTCCTCTCCATACGTTCTGAAGGAAGGGCCCACCCAGCTGCGGACATCGTGTGGGAGCTGGGGCCAAAGAGACGAGTCGAGGACAAAGTCGACTTCATACCCGGCAGCAGCTGCACGAAGATGGTCCACGTTCTGCATCGGCAGGTGTGAGTCTGAGAGGACAAGGCAGGTGTTCCCAAGGCTGACCAGAGGGCCCCACACTCAGAAGCGTGCCAGCGCGGGGAGTGAACAGAGCGGTCGGGAGTCCCCTGTCCCCCAAGGGCGCACAGGGAATTAGGAATTCTTGACAACTCCACACACAGATGTGGAGACCATGAGGCAGCTGCAGGGAAAGCTGGGGACCAAAGACGTTCCCAGAGTCCTCAAGCACTGCTAGGAGGTGAACACGGATGGTGGCTTCCTTCTGCAAGCTGAGCAACAGAGCCGGCCCCGCTCGTTCCCAAGAAGGAGGTTCTATGTATTTTCTCACAAAGGGGACACAATGCTGACCAGGAGGGCAGCCATCGGGGAGAATCCGCAAGGGCAGCGTCACAGGGGCTCCAACTTCAGGTTCACAACTCCATGCACATTCCCCCGGGGAGAAAGGCCTTTGCCCGCCAAGGCAGCCAGGTTACTGACATCTGTGTGGGTAGGCAGAGGACAGACTTCTCCCGGCAGCTCATCGCTGCTGCTCCGGACCCCTTCCTGGAGGCTTCCGACCGAGCTCTGGGTCCGGAACCATGATGCTCATTCCCAGGGACTCAAGCTGGTGCTCCGCCTGCCTCACAGGGGAATGAGCTGCATGATTCCTTTGGTTTCTTTGGAACACATTGCTTCCAAGATGGTCTTTATTCAGAGTCGGAAAACTAAGGCTCCGATCAGTTTGTCATTTCTCCAGCATGCCACGGCCGTCCCACGGCCACTGAGCTGGCCCCCGGCCCCCACATTCTCCCTTTTAGGAAATCTCTCTCTAACATTTTCTACCAGAGGTCCCAGATGCTCCTCGTTTCCCGTGTTTTGCCCGCCCCCTCTTGCTCTCTGCCTAATTCCCCGCTCCCCTGCGGTGACGTGGGTCTGGAGCCTGACGGGCACCAGGTCTAAATCTCGTGCTGTCGGGGGTGAAGAGATGGGCCCACGGGTCACAGTTACCTGCACAGCACAACAAACGTCCAGGTGCCCCAAAGACAACCGCGTGCTCCAAAAGTTCGCCGGAATTCCTCCGTCTCACGGGAGCTCTGCACGTCCCGGCTCTTCTTGCTCTCATGGGATGGAAGACGAAGTAGAAGGCCTACCGAGCATGCCTGTCGCGTGCAATTCGTCTGCTGCTGAAGCGCTCTGCGACACCTCCCGGGGCCAGTGTGGCTCACTGCCCTGTGCTCAGTGGGCCTGGACCTGAATTCTAGGAAGTGCTAAACAGCCGATTCACACAAACGCTTGTTCACACCACAAGGATAAGTCTCCCCCCCGTCTTCCCCACTCCAGTCGAGATGCCCCCTACAAGGTTCACCCCTGGATCCCAGGGGCTTAGATTCAGGGCTAACAAAGTCCTAGTTAGCCTTAGCGCAGAGTTGAACAGCTTAATCACAAGTGGATTTCTGACAAATGTGTGCCACTGGCCACCAGGCGCCCAGCCAGGGCAAGTCCACGCCCGCAGGGGAGGGAAGAGCTCAGGGCCCGGGCCGCCTCGTGGCTTGGTAGGCTGCAGGTGTGCTGCAGCAAGGCACACGCGGGCCCCCACCCCGAACCCACCCTCCGGCCCCCTGCGCAGCAGAGAAGAATCACCTTCACGCACAAGCCCTGGGGTCATTCCTTAGAGTCGGGCAGTCCCTCCCCAGCAGACCCAAGAGTGGAGCATTAAATCGGGACAGCAAAACCCCGAAACCCCAAGTGGGGACCGAGGCCCCGTGGCCCTGGTTCTCACACTCCAGCTGCATCAGAATCCCAGGGAGTTTATGAAAAACAGACCGCAGGGCCCCACCCCAGAGCTTCTCGGGGAATTTGCATTTCTAAGAAGGTCCCAGTAGGTGCCGGCTGGTCAGGGCCACTCTCAGGGACACGGTGTGTGGTGGGGTTGGGTGTGTGGTGGGGTTGGGTGTGTGGTGTCTGATAACCGGGCAGAAGCTGTCCCAACACTTGCCCAGACTGCCTAAGACTCCCACGCTCCTGCATCATACCGTCCCCTGCATGATCCGGTCCCGGGGGGCCCGGTTCAGAGGCCCAGGGGCTTGACAGAGAGGCTGACTTGCAGCAACGGCACTAACAGTCTTGCCTTAGAACTTCAGAGCGGCCTCCCAGCAGTGGAAAGCCCGGCCGCTCCACCTCTGAAAGGCAAGGTCTGTGCAAGAAACTATCTGGTAATGAGGAAAAGCCAAATGGTGATAATAAAATACAGTGTTTGGCGGTCAATGGAAAGTGAACTCCCAACCTAATCCAACCAGCAGCCCGACATCTGACTTTGAAGGGGGCAGCTCCCACCGCAAGACACTTATGCTCTGTGGCCCACCAAACCCCAAGCCTGCTCCGCTGAAAGTCTGTTGTCCGAGTTTCGGGCCGGTGGCTGGTGGTGGCTCAGATGGGACTTATGGCCACATGAGCCTGAGCGGCCCCCAAACCACGTGACCTGGTTTCAGTATTTCGAAGGCATTCTTTCCAGGATTTTTGAAGTTCAAGTAATTAAGCAGGGGGCTTAAATTTCACACAGCCCTCACACCGGTGACCACAGTCACGCGCCCTCTTGGATCACATCGCCGATAAAAAACACAACCCGGTGCCACATGGTTTTAGAAAGAAACCGTGAAACTACGTAGGCAAAACTGTAAATCTGAACACACTGGAGTCCACAGATGTGATCCACCCTTTTCTCCCACTTTTCTTTAATTCTGTCCGTCGTCAATTCCCTAAAGCTTGGCTTGTCTACACTTGTTTGTCTTCTCTGTTGACAAATTGTTAGAGCAATCACCTTAAATTCATTTTGGATGCAATTTCAAGTGGCACTTCTCCTTCTCCTGTTAAAAACGGTCTTGCCTCATTTCAGTTTTATTTTTTTCTCGCCTTTCTGTGAACAATCTCCTCCTTGGCCAGCTACTGAGTAATGATGCTGAGTCAAAGATATGTTTGCCTTAATGCAGGCAAACCAAACAGGAGCTCCGTGGCCAACAGAGACCCAAGGGCCAGATAAAAGGCCAGGAGGCTTTCTCACAGCTAGGTGCGAGCTGCACCCACCGAGCTCCAAATTCACCTGAAGGGTCCTTCTGCAGAAAGGTTTCTGGTGCAAATACTTAAATCTGGCAAAAAGCAATGATTAGGAAGGGACTTGCAGACTTCAGAGTCATGTTAGATCATTTTTTTTAATTGGAAAGTTTAGAAAGTAGTCATTTTATTTTCAGCAAACATAAGTGTTGTGTTGAATGGTTTATGGTTTTGTTTTGTATTTAATGAAGACTTTGTTTTTAGGACAGTTTTAGGTTCACAACAAAATTGAGAGGAAGGTACAGAGATGTCCCAGAGCCTCTCTCATAATCAACAACACTTGTCAAAGAGGTATGTTTGTTACCAAGGATGAACCTACATCGACACAAAATCTATAGTTTGCCTTGGGACCCTTGATGGTGTCCATTCTGTGGGCTGAACAAACATGTAATGACATATATTCAACATCATCATATCACACAGAATATTTTCACTGCCGTAAAACTCCTCGGTCCTCTTCCTATTTGTCCCTGTACACCCCCATCGATTCCTGGTCTTTCCACTGTCTCTCTCGTTTGGCCTTTTCCAGAATGTCATATAGTTGGAATCATACAGTACATAGTCTTTACAGACTAACTTCTTTCACTTAATAATATGCATTATTAAGTGGGGAATAAGGTTCCTCTCCGTCTTTTGTGGCTTGATAGTGCATGTCTTTCTAGCACTGAATTGTATTCCTTTGCCTGACGGGACCACAGTGTATTTATCCATCACCTATTAAAGAACATCTTGGTTACTTCCAATTTTAGGCAATTATGAATGCAGTTGCTACAAACCTCTACGTGCAGGCTATTGTGGACAGAAGTTTTCAACTCCTTTGGGTAAATAATGAGAAGCGCGATTGCTGGATAGTATGATGAGAGCATGCGTAGTTTTGTAAGAAAAGGCCAAACTGTCTTGCACAGTGGCTGCACCATTTGGCTTTCCCATCAGCAGTGAATGAGACTTCCTCTTGCTCTACATCCTTGCCGACATTTAGTGTTGTCAGTGTTCAGATTTTGGCCACTCTAATCGGTGTGTAGTGGTATCTTGTTGCTTGAATTTGCATTTCCCTAATGCCGTATGATCCAGAGCATCTTTTCATAGTTTATTTGGTATCTGTATTTCTCTTTGGTGAGGGGTCTCTTACAGTCTTTGGTCCATTTTTAAATTGCGTTGTTTTCTTATTGTTGAGTCCTATGAGTTCTTTGTAGATTTTAGATTATAGTCCTTTATCAAGTGTGTCTTTTGCAAATCTATTCTTCCCATCTTATGGATGTCTAAACTCTCTTGGCATTGTCTTTCAGAGTAGAGGTTTTTTTGTTTTGTTTTGTTTTGTTTGTTTGTCTGTTTGTTTTAAGGGAGAGAGAACACAAGTGGGGAGGGGCAGAAGGAGAGACGGAGAGAGAGAATCTCAAGGAGCCCGATGCAGGGCTCCATCTCACGATCTGGAGATGATGACCTGAGCCAATACCAAGAGTCAGATGTTTAACCAACTGAGCCAACTGGGCGCCCCATAGAGTGGAACTTTTTAATTTTAATAAAGACCAGCTTATCAATTAGTTCTTTCGTGGACGATGTCTTTGATGTTGTATCTAAAATGTCATCACCATACCAGAACATATAGGTTTACTCCTCTGTTTTCCCCTAGGACTTTTACAGTTTTGCATTTAGATTTAAGTATATAATGCATCCGTGTTAACTTTTATGACGATGTAAAGTCTGTGTCTAGATTAATTTTTGCATGCAAATCTCCAGTTGTTCTAATACCACTTGTTGCAAAGACTGTATTTGCTCCATTGTATTGCTTTTGCTCCAGTTGACTAATTTATGTGGGTCTCTTTCTGGGCTCTCTACTCTCTTGCACGGATCTATTTGTCTGTTTTTCTTCACTACCTCACCATCTTCATTACTGTAGCTTTATAGTAAGTACTGATGTAGTGTAGTGTCAGCCTTCCAAGCTTGTTCTCCTTCAATATTGTATTAACTATTCTGGGTCTTTAGAAATAGTTTGTTGATATTGACAAAATACTTGCTGGGATTTTGATTGGGATTGTACTGAATCTATAGATCAATGGGAAGAGCTGATATCTTGACTCTACTGAAGCTTCCTATCCATGAAGATGGTATTTTTCTCCATTTATTTAGTTCTTTTGATTTATTTGTCAGAACTTGGTAGTTTTCCTCACATAGAACTTGTCCATATTTTATTAGAGTTACACCTAACTCTAATACCTAAGTATTTCTTTATTTCTTTGGGGGGGGTTGGCTACAGGGATGCTAATGTAAAGGTATTGTGTTTTTAATTTCAAATTTCACTTGTTCATTGCTGGCCTATGGTAAAACTACTGACTTTTGTATATTAGCCTTGTATCCTGCAACTACACTATGATTACTGATTAGTTCCAGGAGTTTTTTGGTCCATTCTTTTAATTTTTTCCATAGATAATCATGTCATCTCTGAACAAAGATAGTTTTATGTCTTTCTTGTCAATCCGGATACTTGATATTTCCTTTTCTTATCTACTTGCATCAATAAGGATTTCTAGTACAATGCGGAAAAGTAATGATGGGAAGGGACACTTGTCTTGTACTTGATCTTAGTGAGAAAGCCTTGAGTTTCTCACCATTAAGTGTGATCTTAACTGTATGTTTTTGTAGATATTTATCAAGTTGAGTAAATTCTCCTCTGTTTCTAGTTTACTGAGAGGGTTGTTTTTTTGTTTGTTTTGTTTTTATCATGAATGAGTGTTCGATTTTGTCAAATGTTTTTTTCTGCGTCTACTCATATGATGGTATAATTTTTCTTTTTCAGTCTGTTGACGTACTGAATTACATCACTTGGTTTTCAAATGTTGAAGCAGCCTTACATCCCTGGGAGAGATCCCAACTGGTTATAGTATATAATTCTTTTTATGTTTGGGGGTTTGATTTGCTACTATTTTTTGATAATTTTTGCATTTATGTTCATGAGAGATATTGGTCTGTAGTTATCTTTTCTTGTAATGTAATTTATATCACTCTGCTAATAAACATTAATAATGAAATTGGTGGACTAGTGTTCCCTGGTTACAAGGAAGGGCTTCTCTGTACACCTGTTCCATGTCCTCTGGTAATTTTGTGCTCTACCCTACATAGGCACGGCTAGGTCAACAGGCATTGGAGATAGGCTGGGTTTGGATTCAGGGTCCATGTCATGTTAACTGGGTACCCTGTTCAAGTGAGTTGTTAATTGCCCTAAGTTTCCATTCCTTCATCTGCAAAATGAATTTACTAAAAAATGGTAGTACATCATCTCACAGGGTTTGTGTGAAGATTAATTGGTATAATCCAGGTATGATCCTTGAAATATCATATTCAATATGTAGTGTTATTATTTTTGTTATTTGCCTAGCCTATATCTTATTGCTTTAATATGAGCAAAAAACCCCGGGAGCCTGGGTGGCTCAGTCAGTTGAACGTCTGAGTCTTGGTTTTGGCTCAGGTAACGATCTCTGGGTCATGAGATCAAGCCCTGCATCACGCTCTGTGCTCAGAGAGATTCTCTCTCTCCCTCTACCCCTCCCCCTACGTGTACTTGCTCTCTCTCTCAAATAAATAAACCTTTAAAAAACATATGGGCTTAAAACCCTTTTTTCCTTATTATACTATTTTATGTAGGACGTTTTTTATTTTTAGTCTCTTCTCTGGAGCCTTTTCCCGTGTCTCCATGATACTGCAGTTTGATGCCTGCAAAATCAGTCTGACTTAAATTTAGCAGTGACTACACAAAGTTAGCCTGGAGCAAGGGTACACCTTTAGTCATTAAAAACATGCCATCTCATATTGAACTGAAATTTACTTTTTTGTAATTCTTTCCCTTGGTTCCTCATCTGGTCTCTGAATCTACTTAGGAAAAAAATGAAATACATCTGAAATATGCTTTTTGAAATATGAAATAATATGAAACCCACATGAAAACCCCAAGTAGCTGAGGACCCTTTCCCTCTCCTTACACGTGTCTTCCCAGGCCCAGGTAAACCTGTTTGAGCCTTTCTGGTGTGGAAGTTTCTAGACTTTTACTATGTAGCCCAGCTTGCTTTTGCAAACTGGCAACATTGTCATCCTCGCCTTGAAACATGCATGAAATCCTGCAGGTTGTCTACCAGCCCCCCCCCCCTTGCGGCAGAACCGCTCCTATGCACTGCATGGATATGCAGACAAAGGAAGTGCTTTCAGTTCTTCTTTGAATAGAGGGGTGACCAGAAATCATTCCCGTGAAAGGCAGTTGTAATGTCTTCAATTTCTCCACAGACACGGAAGCCTTACTTTCAGGCAGATAGTGATTTTTTTTTTTTTCAAAAGCTCCACATNTGAAAGGCAGTTGTAATGTCTTCAATTTCTCCACAGACACGGAAGCCTTACTTTCAGGCAGATAGTGATTTTTTTTTTCAAAAGCTCCACGNATCATGACCTGAGCCGAAAGCAGAGGCTTTAACCCACTGAGCCACCCAGGCGCCCCAAAAGCTCCACANCAAAAGCTCCACGTTTCTAACATTATTCAAGAAAACCACCTTTCCTAGTTCAGTGTGTAAGACTTATCTTGATAGAAAGGTGTTAAATGGAACTTGTGAGTCTGGAATCATGAGACCATGTTGTCTTCCCTACAGAGAGTGTCGTACAAATGCTTGCTGCAGATTAAACTTTCGGCCATCTCCGACCGTCCGACAAGGGGCCCCCGATGCTACCCTGCCTCGCAGACTGAGAGTGACGTGCTCCTTGCACCCAGGTGCTAAGCGCCAGCCCTCCCCTCGGCTCATCTAGGAGGGCACAGTGGACGGTACGCTGTAGCTCTCATCTGTGCCCCAACGATTTTCTGGTCAAGGGAAAGTTCGGGACACAACCTAACAGGTTGTTTAGAGAAAAGGATGATAAAACCGTTCATGACAAAATAAAACATACTTCAAACAGCATACAGTCTTCATTTCTATCTTTAAATGGATTTGTGCACGGCGCTTCCACGTCGGGCTCTGCTCACAAAGTAGGCATTATCACCACCATTTCTAGAAGAACTCGGGGGGCTGACGACATGCTCAGACCACTTTAAAGGAAGAAAATAAGGAGGTGGACCCAGATTTTCTTACTCCGAGACGGAGCCTTCCCTTCACTGCTGCTGCCAGAGGCAAATATGAAACAATAAAACAACAAGAAAAATCCAAGACTATGAACCAAGGCAAAGAAGTTCTCTTAGTTTTGAAATCTAACCCATAAATTGCAGGTGCAAAAATGCATTTCATAATATTCTATATTCTAGCCTAGATCCTTCTGTCTTTAATTTCCAAATCGTTCCATCTAGCTTTGGAATAACAGGCAAAACACCACTCAGGGAAGGAATGGAGCTGCACAGAGTAGCAGAGGAAGAATGATGGACAACTCGTGCCAGAAGAAAAGCCTCCCTCGCCGCTGTGACTGGAACCCGCGACTTCAAGAGCCACACCAGCTCAAACCAGCTCAGGAGGCCAGACACACACCACACAGCTGCACAGGCGCTCTCCTTTCTGGAAAAGCAAACCCTTTCAGACCCTGCTAAACCTGCTGTGTATCGAGAAACTCCTTGGTTCACCTTCACCCTGATTTTATATAATAAGGAACAAGCGGTAAATTATTTTCTTCCTCTCCAAACCTGTATTTCTACTTGGCGATTTTGTTCCTCTCCTTGTGCCATTTTTAGTAGATTTCTTCTCCCCAGATACTGTGTCAGAGGCAGGGACCATGACTGTCCCCTTTTAGATCACTCAAATAAAAACTATTTGGATGATGCAAAGCATTACTTTGCATAAAATAAGAATTTAAAAATGTTTATTACACTCACCACTTCGGCGAAATGAATATTTTAATTCTAAGTCACTAAAAATCATGGAACATAGTAAACACACAAAAAAATATTCCCTAGTAGAATTAAAATAGAGTGTTAGCAAACACAGTTTTCATCAGTATGAGAAATCTCACCTCTTCCTTCTGATCAGCTTTGACCATCAGCCTGCTTTTTCTTGTCTTAGGAGCAGCCCAGGGTCTAGGAGTAGACACTGGAAAGAAATATTTTAAAAGTTATTGAGAACTCATCTACTCAGGTAGTAATACAATGTAGCATTTGATATTATAAATTTTCACTACCCTATAAATAGAAAAGTATAAGAATTCACATTGGGATATATTGCTTAATATTTAAGATCAAGTTTAACATTTGAACAATAAATTCATGCTGTTGGCACAAAACTCAAAATTTACAGCCTTTCTTTCGAAATTTATTCTGGTATTTCAATATTTAATAATATTATTTATATACATGAGTGCTGGTAGATTTTTTTTATTTATTGCTGTATAAAAATCAAAAATTATATCAATGTTTTAATTCTTAAAATTCGAAGAAAAATTAATCTTAAAATTTTGGTAGAGACAAAAAACACACTTTTATGTAGCAGTTGAATATTCCAAAATTATAGTAAACAGCATTTGTATTTGGACCAATGTCCTGTGTGTTTTAGAAACTGTAACTATTTTCCATTTCAGGATGTTTATGAACATGTCGTTAACTTGACACCGCATACAAAGGTTTAGTCTCACAACTGCAACAGCTCTATGATGACCAGATGATGGTAGAGATTTCCAGTGGCTGGGATGTCTCATCACACTGATCTATTAGGAAACACAGAACCCTTGCTAGTGGCGGGAAGAAATGCTTTGACAGCAGATACTCTTCCCTGCTCGCCACAGAACCTCCCTAAGTCACCTGCACGTGCATCTGCTCTCAAGAATGAGAACCATTGTTTTGATTTTTTTCCCCTTCTATCTCTAATTTAAAACCCTCATTCAGAGGTCCCAGTTTCTGTGTCCACTCAGAAAGATCCACAGTCTGTGTGTTCCCAGGATGTAAGTCCCTCGTACATATATAAATGGGCAGGTCAGAGTGAACAGCCATAAGCCATTCATTCCCCAATGACCCACTCCAACTGTCCCTCCTTTGTCCCTCCTTGCTTCCTTAACCTGGGGAGCTCCTGCCCCTTGCCCTGAATTCCCAGGTGGAGGAGCTTTCTCGACAGGCTTTCCACACCACCCTGCCCTTCGTCCTTTGGGAATTCTGCGTGCACATGAAAAAGAGACAGGCCCTTTTGCTCCCACACACCTCACCACAGTTTGCCCTTGAATTTTTCTGTTCTTAAAAAAAAAAAGTCACTTTACTAACAATGTCTAAATCTTCTCTTTGTTTGTTAAATGATTGAGTGAACAAATTATGGAAGAAATCTGCAAGCTTGAACAAAACTTCTAGACATTTTTATGGAGACAGCACATAACCATATTTGGGGTAATGTGAAAGATTACATTCTGTAAGACCCAGAGCATAGTTAAGGAAGAGAGTCTAGAATATTCATGCAAGATACTAAAGCGTAGTTAATAAAAGATAATGCTCACCTAAACATACTTTGCCTTAGCATTTGGCCCAAAGAAAAAGGTGTGAATATCAGCCGGTCACGTTCACTGTGCACCAACATTGCCGACACCAGTGCCCGGCATGGTGAACATTTGATAAATACGTAGGCGAGAATCCAGGGGGACTTCGCTCATCCTGGAGCCCTACAGACCTCAGAGAAGGTAGCATTTATCTACCGACCCTGGGAAGCTCTTCCATGGGCTACTTGATCCAACCCATTCATCTGAATGGGCCACAAGCCACCCACTGGTGTCGGCTAGGGTTTCACTCACTTTCCCACCGGTGGCGTCTCCTATGTGTTTAACAGCTATGCTTCCAAAAGCGTCCACAATACTGTTGGGATGAAATCCACAGTGGGATGTGGCCGGTATTGTAGGACTCGACAAAGTAAATTTAACTTACAAAATTTCTCGCAGCCCTATTTCAAAATCTCCTGTTCTCAGACCGCAAGCACTTTTTGGGAAAACTGGCTTTTCACCCCTCAGCTATTTATCGCATGTCTTTGTGCACAGTACTTAGCAAGAAGGAAATGCCCAACATTTATTGAAATGAATTTCTTCACTCTGGTGAGAGAGGCAGCCCAGGTGCTGAGGGAAAAAGTGTGTAGTTTTCTCTGACTCTGAGATCTGGTTCCTGGTTACTGCTGTCACGGATGGTAGTTCACTAAAGGAAATAGCAACCATATCAGTACGAGTTTACAGTGCCTATTTATTTAAACAGTTACACTGACATCAACATAGTTTCAAAAAGACACTTTGAAAATCTCTTAAAAAACACCGCACCTGTCAGGTTAAACTAACCTTCCAGATGGCAGATTACATCACTACTTCCCAGAACTAACTGCTAAAAAGTGAAAACACTTGTCAAAATCCAGAAGAAACAAATAGGAAAAATACAAACTTTTAAATTTTATGTTCTGGAGCTCCTGTTTGATTTCTGTTCCACAAGCTTCCTCCTGGATCAGCTTCCAAAACTCCTCACAGGGGCTCATGCTCTTCAAGGGTCCACATTTGACAAGTCCTCTGGCAACTCCGTAATCTTATTTTCAGAGAGAACAATAATTGTATTTCACTGATATTGTAGCAGCAAATTATAAGTCAGCAGGTAATTAGGAAATTAAAATCCCATTTCTAAGCATCAGAGTATAACATGTGGAACTCTTACGGGTATCTAGTTAGGAAAGGGTTGTTTGGGGGGCACCTGGGTGGCTCAGTTGGTTAAGAAACTGTGTTTGGCTCAGGTCATCATCCCGGGGTCCTGGGATCGAGCCCCGCATGGGCAGGGAGCCTGCTTCTCCCTCTCCCTCTGCCTGCTACTCTGCCTGCGTGTGCGCTCTCTCTCTCTCTCTCTCTCTCTCTCTCTCTCTCTCTCTCTCTCTGTCAAATAAATAAATAAAAATTCTTTAAAAAAAGGAAAGGGCTGTTTTCAACAGTAACTGACCCTAAAAGAGTAATAACTTTGAAAGTCTTTGTCCTTAAATTCCAAGGGTTCATTTGTACTTAAAAACTAAAGGGAACAATTTGAAGGGAAGTAAACTGGGCTCCCCCCACACACACACACTTCTCCTCTTTCTCCTCCTCCTTCTGTCCTCAGTAGTGGTAGCTAGGAGGTAACATAGAAGACTTCTTTGGAAGATGCTGGTGAAGCGGAGGAGAGCAGTAGGAACAAAAGGGAGAAAGAGGGGAAGAGAAGCCTTGAGGACGGAGAGGAAGTGGATAAGGATAACCGTCTTTTACAATTCAAGCTCTGATTTTATCTCCCTTTGACAGGGAGACTAGAGAATTACCACACCGTGTAACCCAATTGTCACGTAGGAACAGGCTGCTGTGGTAATAGATGATGGCCCCAGGATTCCCATGTCCTCTAAATATCATCTCTTAGAAATTGGGAGGACTTGTCACACTGATAAGTATAACTAGATATAGGGAGCGGCTTCTTTAAAAGAAGGACCGCCCCGAAAAACTAATTAACCCAGGGATTTTTAACTCCAGGGTGGAATTTCCCATGTTCAGTTCAAGGAGAATAAAATCAGGAAGCACAGGGCTCTAAAAAGATTGGGAGATTTTTCTTTTTTTCTTCCTTTCTTTCTCTTTCTCTTTCTCTTTCTCTTTCTTTCTTTCTTTCTTCCTTCCTTCCTTCCTTCCTTCCTTCCTTCCTTCCTTCCTTTCTATGATGCTGCTGATGATGGTGCAAATGTAACTGACGTCAGCACAAATCAGTGTTTCCTGTGCAATCTCTCCCGCAGCCCCTCACTAGGTGAGTCGCTCTGGGTGGAGGCTGCGGTGGCCCCGCGGGTAGGTTCCCTCCCTCCCTGGGCAGGAAGCTCTTCCATCCACCAGTGTTCCCGGACTCTGCTCAGGGCCGAACGCGCTGAGACGGAAGGGCCGGCTGTCGCGCGGGTCCCCACGAGTGCCTGCGAGGCTACAGAAAGCAGACCCCAGGAAGTGTAGGGCTTTGGGGGGCATGATGTTGGGGGGGTCCCCTCCTGCCCAGCTTGGCGCGTGTCACGTGCCCCTGAGGGGCCGACAGGGTCTGGCATTGCTCCCACCTACCCGGGGCGCAGGGGCTGCGGGGTCCGGGCCCCCAGGTCCTGGGCGGTGATGACGACGAAGCGCCTCTGAGAGGGGCCACGCGGAAAAGTGCGGCGGCCGGGCCTGGCCGGGCCTTCTCAGCCCTGCTCCCAGCTTGCCCCAAGTCCCACCGGGGACGGGGAGCGCGGGCCTTGGGAGGCCAGGGCGGGGCGCACGAGTGTGTCCTAGTGCGGCCGCGGCGCGATGCGCGGCGTGGGGCCGGGCGCGGGATGCACGCGGGATGCGGTGAAATGCGAGTTATTTGCGGGGCGTGGAGTGCAGGGCGGGGCGGCGCGCGGAGGCGGTTGGTGCAGGCGGGGAAGCGCTGCAGGGTTGGCGCTGCACCGGGAACATGCAGGGGGCGGTGA
>LNAC01000187.1:775500-789983 GCA_002007465.1 Ailurus styani
CGCCCGGTGCAGCCCGCCTGGTGCAGCCGACCGGGTGCACCCGACCCCGTGCAGCCGACCCGGGGCAGCCGACCCCGTGCAGCCGACCCGGGGCAGCCCGGCCGCGCCCGCTGCGGCCTGGGGGCCCGGCCCCGGGAATCCACAGGCTCCAGACCACACACAGAGATGGGCTTAGGAACTTACGGGAGCCCTGCAAGGGCACTGCCAACAGAATTGTGCCTTTTAAGCTTGTTTACCTTAAACATTTGAGAAAGTGAGTGGGAAAGTGGTTTAGAGTCCATTTCATTTCAGAAAGTGACTTTATACGCGGAAGTCCCGCTAAGCTTTACCCAAGACTTGAGAATTATTTCTTGATGATTTCTTCCTATGTGCTGTTCTCTTTCGGAGAAAAAGAGGATATATCGGATCGTAAACCTATCTTTATAGATAACCTAGGACAGTGTCAGCACCGATGGTTTAAAGAAACAAACAAATCACTTTAAATATCCCCAAAGACCTGCAGAGTCCCCCCCTCCACCTCCCCCAGTTTGTGCCGGCTCTGGGCCTTTCCTTCTCCGTGAAAATCCAAGTATATTCTCATTGTTATATTTCTTGTGTTGGGCCCTGAATATCAAGTTAGAATAGGTTGATTAAGCTTTAATTATGGTATCACCCTATTCCACTGATGCTGAGCTAGAAACCTGAATTCGGAATAGAATGCATATGTCCTGTATGTATGTATGTATACATTCTATTCACTATTTTTAGTTTCGAACCAACATTTCTGATCTTGACACTAAAACTCCTCCATAAAATGAGTTGGATTAGATGGAACTTTCAGTCCCTTCTGAATCTAAAATTTTTAATTTCTTCATAATTTCGTTTTAAAATATCATGTTAATATATGTGCATGGTTTTTTAAAATCACATTGTTCAGAAGGGCTTAAAATAAAAAGCAACTGACTTCTGTTTCAGCCCACTCTGCCCCCAGCCAGCTTCACAGAAATTTCAACTTGACCCACTTCCGTTAGTAATTAGGTTTGGATAAGTCTAGTCCTAAATAGAAAAACCACCAGCCCGGAAACAGGTTTGCAGCCTTCTGCTCTCTCTCTCTCTCTCTCTCTCTCTCTCCCTCTCTCTCTCTCTCTCTCTCTTTTCTTTTTCTTTAGATGTATGGAAAGTGTGTTTGCTGTTCCCCTGTCCCTTTCGTTGTGAGCGAGTGACAACTCTCAGAAGAAGGGAGAAACCCAGGGAGAATTTTCTTTATGCAAACCTTGAGCCCCCTAGAGTTTCCTTTTTCTTGAGTCATAGCTCACTTGCATTCATCTCCCAGAATGTGCAGCACCAGACCCACAGGGGTCTCCCCAAGACCACTTTCCACCTTACTGTATTTTCAGTGCTCACAGTTGACTGAGAGGCAGCTTCAAGTCAAGGAACCGTAGTGGCAATGAGCATCTAATTGCTGGGCGCAATTTTAAACCTCAATAGTCATGAATTGTAGTATCTACATACCAAGTACACCAGATTTGTTCATCAAAATTGGCCCTTTCTTTCAAATCAATACTTTGGGGGAATATTTCCCCTATGAACACAGAAATCTATAAATATAAAATTGTCTCAGAGATACTCTTAGACCATGACAAGTTGTCCAAAATTGCTTTGGCTACTTGGGGTCTTTTGTAGTTCCATACATATTTTAGGTTTGTTTGTTCTATTTATGCAAAAAAAAAGTCATTGGAATTTTGATAGGGATTGCACTGACTCTGTAGATTGCTTTGGGTAGTGTGGACATTTTAGCATTATTCAACCAACCCATGAGCATGGAATAGCTTCCCATTTATTTGTGTCTTCTTCAATTTCTTTTATTAATGCCTTGTAGTTTTCAATATACATGTCTTTCACCTCCTTAGTTAAATTTATTACTAAGTATTTTATTCTTTTTGATAAAATTGGAAATAAGATTATTTTCTTAATTTCTCTGAGCATTCATTATTAGTGTATAGGAATCCAACAGGTTTTTGTGCATTGATTTTGTCTCCTGCAACTTTACTGAATTCTTTTATTAGCCCTAAGAGTTTTGTTTTGTTTTGTTTTGTTTGACAGAGAGAGAGAGATCACAAGTAGGCTGAGAGGCAGGCAGAGAGAGAGAAGGAAGCAGGCTCCTTGCCAGGCAGGCAGCCTGATGCAGGCCTCAATCCCAGGACCCTGAGATCGTGACCTGAGCCGAAGGCAGAGGCTTTAACCCACTGAGCCACCCAGGTGCCCAGCTCTAAGAGTTTTGTGGTGGAGTTTTTACGTTTTCTGTATATAATACTATGTCATTTCCAAATAGTAACAGTTTTATTTTCTCCTTTCCAATTTGGATGCCTCATTTCTTTTTCTTGCCTAATTGTTCTGGCTAGGACTTCTAATAATGGTTTTGAATAAAAATGGCAAGAGTGGGCATCCTTGTCTTGTTCCAGGTCTTAGAGAAAAAGCCTTCAACCCTTCACCAAATATGATGTGGCTGTGGCTTGCCCTGTAAGGCTTTTATTATGTTGAGAAATGTTCCTTCTATAACCACTTGTTGAGAGTTTTTGTCATAAATGGATGTTCAATTTTGTCAAGTTTTTTTTTTTTTGCATCTTTTGAGATGCTCATGTGATTTTTATCCTTTACTTTTTAATGTGCAGTATCACACTGACTAATGTGCAGATGGTGAACCATCCTTGCATTCCTGGGAGAAATCCCACTTGATTATAGGGTATGAGCCTATAATGTACTATTGAATTCAATTTGCTAATATTTTATGGAGGATTTTTGCATATATTTTCATCAGAGATGTTGACATGTAAGTTTCTTTCCTTGTGACCTCCATGTCTGGTGTTGATATCAACATAATGCTGGCCTGGTAAAATTAGTTTGCAAGAGTTCCTTCTTCTAGTTTTTAGAAGAGTTTGAGGTTTGGTATTAATTCTCCTTTGAACATTTGGTAGGAATCAGCAGTGAAGCCATCTGGTCCTGGATTTTGTTGGGAGGCTTTTGATTAATGATTTGATATTCTTACTAGTAATTGGTCTGTTCAGATTTTCTGTTTCATCATCATTCAGTCTCAATAGTTTGTATGTTTTTAGGAATTCACCCATTCCTTCTAGGTTAGCCAATTTATTGGAGTATAATTGTTCATAGTAGTCTCTTGTGACCCTTTGTATTTCTGTGGTTTCAGTTGTAGCATCTCCTCTTTCATTTCTAATTTTATTTATTTGAGTTCTCTCTCAAATAAATAAATTTATTTATTTATTTTTGCCAACTTTGCTTATCTTTTCAAAGAACCAGCCCTTCGTTTCATTGATCTTTTCTGCATGTTCACTTTCTACTTGTGTGAGAATCATGTTTTTAACTTTTTGAAAATTATACTTGAGGGGCTTCGTAAACATTTATGCATACCCAGGATAAATATAGGCTGCAGTATTCTTTGTGATGAAAATATTTATGGAAATAATAAAGTGAAATAATGTATCTAACCAATAACAAAATTAAAATTACTTATTTTGCGTTTATATAATATTAATAAAAGACACTCAAAAATATTTGGTGAGGGAATAAGGAAAGTGCTTGCATTTCCACTCTCTCATGTGTTCAACATAATTATGGCAACTTAAAAATATTTAAAGATCCTTATTTTAAAAATGTACTGGTAGGGGAGCTTGGGTGGCTCAGTCAGTTAAGTGTCCAACTCTTGGTTTTGGCTCAGGTCGTGATCTCAGTGTCATGAGATCAAAACCAGCATCAGGTTCCATGCTCTGAGAGTCTGCTGGAGATTCTTTCTTTCTGCCCCACCCCTGATTCACACGTATGTTCTCTCTCTCTCTCTAAAATAAGTAAATCAGGGCGCCTGGGTGGCTCAGTGGGTTAAAGCCGCTGCCTTCGGCTCAGGTCATGATCCCAGGGTCCTGGGATCAAGGCCCACATCGGGCTCTCTGCTCAGCAGGGAGCCTGCTTCTTCCTCTCTCCTCTCTCTCTGCCTGCCTCTCTGCCTACTTGTGATCTCTCTCTCTGTGTCAAATGAATAAATAAAATCTTTAAAAAAAAAAAAAATAAAAATAAAATAAAATAAAATAAGTAAATCAATCTTCTAAAAATGTACTGGTTAAAGCAGATAGATGAATAAAACTGGGAGGAAAGAATATCCTACCTTTCAGTTTAAAACCTTAAAAAATAAGCAACATGTTATAGGAAATGGACATGACCTTTGGGGTTTGTCTAACTTGGGCTCAGATCAGAGCGCAGCTGTGGGCAAGTTGCTTATCCACTCAAACCCTCAGTTATTCCAGCAGAAACTCGACTTAGTAAAAATAGCTTCCTCCCAGGATTGTTCTGAGGGCAAGCCGCTGTCTGTGATGTGCCCGGAGCAGTCTGGCGCACAGTAGGAAATCAATGCATATTAAATAATCCTTTTGTACCCTGTGAGTCTTAAAGTTTTATCTAATTGTGTCAACTAATTGAGGAGCTAACTATATAGAGGAATCACCACTATATGCAAAATTGTTTAAAAATCTTAACTTTTATCTATTTCATGAATGAACTGGGCTATTAATATTCTAAATATTCTCAGATTAATAAAAATGATACAAACCAATAACCATGTAGCCATTGACATCTTTACTGCGTACTGGCATCACACCCTTCACTAGTGTTAATGGAATAAATGGAATAAATTGCATGCATTCATTATTTATTGCTGTGTAACATATTACCCCAGCTGTAGCCACTTAAAACAATACCCGTTCGTGACCTCATAGTGTCTGTGAGTCAGAAGCCTAGAAATGGATTGACTGGGTATTCTGCTCACCGTCTCATGGTTGTAGTCAAGGTCTTGGCCAGGCTGCATCCTCATCTGGAGGTCTGCCTGGGGAAGCATGTGCATCCCTACTCACAAGGATGTTGGCAGCATTTAGTTCCTTTCATTACAGGATTTATGGCAGCTCGCTTCTTCAGAGTGAGCAAAGGGAGAGAGCGTGATGCAGTCTTACATGATGTAACATGATCCCCTGAGTGGCATTCTTCATTGTCACCACATGCCATTGGGTAGGAACAAGTCACAGGTCCTGCTTTGTGATTCAGGGCTGGGGATTACACAAAGGCATAAAGACTGGGAGGCAAGAACTGTGGGGACCACCTTGGAGTCTGTCTGCCACCATCTGCCCACCATCTCCTATGTTCATGCAGCTCCCACGTGCAAAAGACCTTCAGTCTCTCCCAAGGTTCCCAAGATTCTCTTCTCTTCAGAGCATCAGCTCAGAGTCCAAAATGTCATTATCAAAATCACATCAAAGTTCAGAGAGGGCTCCTGGTATAATCACTATGTTCAGCTCCTGGGACACAATTTCTGCCCACCTTAGGGCCTGTGAAACCAGAGAAGAGTAGTTTGCTCCCAGCACACTGAGCACGCACTGGTGGGACCAGCAGCTGACAACAGCCACGGACAGTTGTTCTCCAAAGAAGAGAAATACATAAAGTCTAAAGGAGCCTCCAAATCCAGACGGGCAAGGTTGGAAGTTCCTTGATGAGGTTTCAAGGCCTGGTAATAATTCCTGTGGGTTTACCCTCTGGGCTCTTGGTTTGCTTTCTGAGTCTTCCTTGCTTTGAAACAAAAGGTGGCACCTCTTTGCAGCTGAGCTGCTTTCTCGGCCTGCTTCCTGATGGTAGAATTTGGGGGGTCGAATGGTCTCCTTTCATTTTGTACTCTCTTCATTCCTTTCTGCTCAAGTTGGCAGGTTTCTGCAGAAGCAATTTTCTCAGAACTCTGTGTGTCTATGGGACTCATTCCATGAAACAAAGACCTCACCCACAAATCTTTTTGAGATGCCCCTTCTCTACCATTGGGTCTGCTGAGATGACCCTGGGCCAATGCCCTGAAGCTCCTTAGAGGCTCCAGAATTGATTGACAGGCTCCGAGGCTCACCTGCAATCTTTTGAAAAGGTCCTTGTGTGACTGGACTCCCTGACCTTGGGATCTTTGGGAGGCATCATCTGAAGGTTGTACAGTCATGTCTTTGGCTTCTTCTCTCAACCAAAATGTCTTCATTTTTGCATCTTTTGCCCTCTGGAGTGGTTGACGCTCTGATTTCAGACTTCTGCACTCCACAGCTGTGAGGGAATAAATTCTGTGGACCACTCCATTTGTGGTCATTTACTGTGAACCTCAGAGTCAATGCGGTGACCTACAGGATACATGTAGTGCTTCTCCTTCCAACGTTGTGTGAATTCTGCTGTTTATCAACTGGGGTTCCATCAGCTGACTGTTTGTGGGGTCTTTAGTTCCACTAAAAGATCATGTATATCTCTCTATTGTTGTGCCCTTCACATTTTAGAGATTATGCCTGCTAATGTGCCTCTGCCTCTTTCTGGGCTGAGCTCCTGTCTCCAGACTTCTAGAACTCAACTCCCAGCCCTGATGTTTTCTAGCTGGGTTTCTGGGAAGTTCCAAGACCTCTCCATGTTTCACATTCCTCATCTGTGGATGGCGAGGGCAACAGCAGAGTCTACCCCTCCCTGGTTGAGCTGGGAGGGACAACTGAACAGGTGCATGCCCCTTGGGCTGTTCCCTGGGTGATCTGCAGGGGCAGGTGCTCATTATTGTTACCTTGTATCCCGACTGGTGGTGCCGAGGATACAAGCACATGTTGAATAAGCTATGATTTGATACCATGTCCTACACACTCAATTAGGTTTGGTATTACAAAAAAAAACAAAAAAAGAAGAAGCCATGATTGTGTGTGTGTTTCACATTTATACATAGGTATAAATTGAAAACAACAATTTATGAGGCCCTTTTCTAGTCTAGAAATCTAAGAAGTAAATCTTCAGCCTTCCAGAAGCTGAGGAGAATGAGATGAACTGGATAGTCAGGTTGCCTAGGTAACGGGATTTAAAAATAAAGTTAAAACATGGCATTCGTTTTTCATTTGATAGTTTCAAAAACACATCAGGTACTTGCTATGCCTTTTCCTTTTTCAGTGTCTATTATTATAGTCAATTTTATAAAAAAATAAACTCGTAAGATTCAATTATTAACTCTTTGCCTGGCTCTTTGTCTCTTGTATTTCTAATAGTAATTAAAGGGAACACCTACCAAGTACCAGGCACTCTGGTGGGTTCTACTTTCATTACTTAATTCAGCAGGTATGTATTGAACATGTTTCAAGTCAAACCCTGATCTGTGCTCTGGTAGATTTACTAGAACCTTGAAAAGTGGATATTTCTTTTTCTGGGGGAGAAGACAGACAGAGAGCTAAGAAACGAGGCTGGGATCTCCCCGGGAGCTCATCCCTGCTCACCGACTGTAGCCGTGCAGGGCGGTGTCCCGCAGCAACTGGGACAGCCATACTTTACAGACGTGTTGCTGGTGCGTGCACTTCAGTATTTTGACTTTGTAATTCTTCTGTGTGTGCCTTTCTATATAATGCAAGTTTTTTTAAAACAGATTTTATTTATTTATTTGACAGAGAGAGAGATCACAAGTAGGCAGAGAGGCAGGCAGAGAGAGAGGAGGAAGCATGCTCCCTGCTGAGCAGGGAGCCCGTTGTGGGGCTCGATCCCAGGACCCTGAGATCATGACCTGAGCCGAAGGCAGAGGCCTTAACTCACTGAGCCACCCAGGCGCCCCTATAATGCAAGTTTTATACAATTATTAAAGTTACATTATTATATCTATATATATAAAGTTATATTATATCTATATAAACTACCTTGATCCAGCTAATTTCTATTCAGTAAATATTAATTGATTATGTGCCAGCCAATGTCAAGGTTGTTTGGCTCCTTTTATAGTAAAATAGTTATAACTCAAGTGACTACAACTTAGATTTACTAGTGGAGCTGAATGTTTTTATGTGGAAATCCATTATTTCTGTTCCCTCCTGTTGGGTTCTTGTCCTGGCTCTGCCCTGTACCATATGGAAGAGGACATAACATGCCCTCTGTAAAGCTTAATATAATCCATACACATAAGGGCTATTGTTGGTGTGGAACTGTTAGTACCTGTTGAGTATTTGTTTAGCAAATTATTGGTTATATATTCCTTAATAGCAATCCACATGCATTTTGGATGCAAACTTCCATTACGTTTCCCCATCTATTGTTTTTGGATTTCATTGTCTTTTAACATGAAGTTTTATTTCACTGTATATAAAGGTTTTTACAATGTTTCTGGGTAAAACCTAACTGCTGTGTCTAATTGTATCATTTATATCCAAGAAACAAAAATTAACTTCTCTTGCATCACTGAGATGAACACATTGCTCCAGCAAGAAACAGTGTGCGGGTCACTGTTTGCCCACCGTAGCTGGGGGCCGGTATGAAGTCCAAGTGTAAGGCATTTATTCTGTAGCCCATCGCTTCTCCGCTGGTTATAACAGGCTTGTCATACATTAAACATCCATATGTTGGGGTATTTTCTGCTCAGGTCATGATCTCAGGGGCATGGGCTTGAGCCCTGCGTGGGACTCCGTGCTCAGTGGAAAGTCTGCTTGAGATTCTATCTCCCTCCCCCTACACTCGCTCTCTCTCTCCAATAAATAAATAAATAAATCTTTAAAAATAAATAAATACACTTCCGTGATTTTGGATTTCTTCCTACAGTGTGAGAATTCCACGGGGATCATTACTGTATAATTCCTTCCCAACCCGCACGTGGCCGAGAGCACGGTGAGCCTCCTCACCCAGTCCAGAGAGGGGGAGGGCGAGGAGCAGGAGCCAGCGCGGCAGTGACCGGGTCCAGCGGCGCCTCGCACCCAGCCTTGAACCCGCTCCACGTTGTCCCAGCCCTGAGCAGTCCCGCATCAGCCGCACAGCCCGGCCGCCCGGGGCCTTCTCCAGCCTCTGGTGACTGGTTTTCCGCAGCTGGCCATGTCCCCGCTGCTGCGGCCGTTCCCCCGCCTCCTGCTTCGGTGACAGACGTGCTGCCCGTTGTCCGGCCGCTACGGTGAGTCTGAGGGTGCCGGCCTCGCCCTGCTTCCTGCTCTGTCGACCCCGACTGTCCCACCGGGTCCGGGGGAGGGAAGGGTGCTCCCCTCCGGGCTCCCAGCTCTGCTGGCCCCTGACAGCTGTCGTAAGTTCCAAGGAGCCCAGGTGGGATGCATCTTAGTGACATTAAACCCCCAGATTCTTTCCTGCGGAAGGTCCATCGAGGGCTCCGTCCTTCAGCGCCAGACACATCTCTTGGGAGCTCCTGGGGTCCCGGTTGGCCCTGGAGCTGTCATCACAGTTTCCATGGGAGTCTCACCCCTCGTGGTCTCAGGCCTCTGAGGGCATGTGGGTGCAGCCCCAGGAGGACCCTACCCAGAAGCTTTCTGGATTTCAAACACAGCAGGACCTTTCTTGACACACCGCCAGCCTCCGGGACCACGAATGACTCCTCTGCAGGTACGGGGGTGACAGCGTCCGTGTCTACACAAGAACAGCCCAGCTCACGTGCCCTCAGTCGGCCACTGCGACCATTTCAATTCACAGGTTCTAACCTGACGTGGGCTTAGAGCTCGACAGAAAATAAGAGTGTAGAAAAATGTGTATAAGGACCATATTTCATAAGCAAAACATCAAAGAATCAGATAATTGGCCAACTATGAAGACAATTAAAAGTCCAGATGGATGTCTGTCCCGCCTGCAAGGGAAATGCCTGCGTTTACAGGGATGCTTTTAAACAAGGTCATGCGAAAGGCTGCGAGGGCGAGGAAAGCAGGGTTTAGGAGCTGGGATCTAGAGGCAGCTGTCTGGGTCAGTTCCAGCTCTGCCAGGTACAAGCTACAGGACTAGAACAAGTCACTGTCCTCCCTCAGTTTTCCTCCTCTGGGGAATGGGTTCGAAATCAGTAGTGCCTCGTGTCTGTGGTTTCCTCAAGAGCCAAGTTCACTGAGGCGTACCAAGTCCTGAGAGAGGGGTGGGCTGCAGTAAATCCTATTACGCTTTCTGTCAATATGTCAATAATAATGTTCATGCAGCTTATGGACTCTCTGACACGTATTTTGATTCTTTAAGGTCATTTGGCTTAGTTGCTGTTATCAGAAAAGTTCCAGATGGTGGAATGTGCCAGATCAATCAGCTGTATTTAGAAGGGACGTCACTACTTGCTGCGGTAATGCACCCAAGAGGATTTATAGGGTTGATCTTGATCTTTCTTTGTGGTATGTTTTTAAAAGACACACACATACACAAATACATGCATATGCCTACATCTCATGCAGTCATTTGTGCAAAATCATGCCGGTAAATTTAATGCCACTTTGATGAGCAGAAAGCACTGTGCTGTGAGTAATGGAAATAATAATGCTAGCATGCTGAAATGGATTATCTCGTTTGCTTCTGATTACTCTGTTGTGGGTATAATGCAGTTTTTCATGGTATAGTCTTCTCCGCTGGGTTCAAGTTCACAGGAAATTGTACACTACATTCCTTGACACAAAGCACCATTTTGATCAAATAACTGGTTATTGTTGGGCTTTGTAAGCAAAGCCCACACAACCACTATTTATTGTGCAAGGTGTAACGTTCGCAAAGTAGCAAATGAAATATAATTTTTGATTATTTCGAAAACCATTTAGTGATTTCTGGTACCAGAAATAATGATTTAATTATAATCATTTTCTATTACACATACATATATATTTTTATTGATTATCTATTTAATATAAATTTCCTCAAGTATAATTATTAATAGAACAATGCCCACCTGGAAAAATGTTTGCTGAAAATAATTAATGATATCTTCCAAACCCACCCAAATCTACCAAATGCTAGTGCTTTCACCCATGTCTCAGTTCCTACTAAATTATTCACATTTAACAACATCCATTCAAGATAAAAACCCCTGCAATGTAGGCCTAGAGGGGCCATAATTCAACATAATAAAGACCAGAGATGAAAAACCCACAGCGAACATCTCTAAACTCAATGGTGAAAACCTGAGAGCTTTTCACCTAAGGTCAGGAGCACGTCAGGGATGTCCACTCTCACAGCTTCTATTCAACATAGTACTAGCAGTCCTTGGCTCAGCAATCAGACAACAAAAAGAAATGAAAGGCACCCAAGCTGTGATAATGAAGATGTAAAACTCTCACTATTTGCAGATGACACAATACTATATATAGAAAACCCTAAAGACTCCACCAAAAAAAACTAGTAGAATTCAGTAAAGTCGCAGGATACAAAATCAATGTACAGGAATCTGTTGCTTTCCTATAGACTAATAATGAAGGAGCAGAAAGTGAAATTAAGAAAATAATCCTATTGACAATTACACACACACAAAAAGAATCTAGGAATAAACTTACCCAAAGAGGTGAAAGAATTGTACTCCAAAAACGGTAAAATGCTGATGAAAAATTTCAAGATGATGGAAAGACATTCCGTGCTCATGAGTTGAAAGAACAAATATTGTTAAAATGTCTCTACAACTCAAAGCAATCTACAGATTTAATGCAGTCCGTGTCAAAATACCAACAGCATTTTTCACAATACTAGAACAAACAATTCTAAAATTTGTATAGAACCACAAAAGACTCCAAATAGCCAAAACAATCTTGAAAAAGAAAAAAAATGGGAGGTATCACAATTTCAGATTTCAAGTTATATTACAGAGTGGTAGTAATTTAAAAAACAAAAACAAAACACATAGATCAATGGAATAGAATGGAAAACCCAGAAATAAACCAACAAATATATGGTCAATTAATCTTCAACAAAGTAGGAAGGAATCTCCAATAGGAAAAAGTGTCTTCAACAAACAGTGTTGGGAAAACTGGACAGTCCCATGTAGAAGAATGAAACTGGACCACTTTTTTACATCATACACAAAAATAAATTCAAAATGCATTAAAAGACCTAAATGTGAGACGCAAAACCATAAAAATCCTAGAAGAGAGCACAGGCAGTAAAGTCTGTGACATTGGCTCTAGCAACATTTTTCTAAACATGTCTCCTGAGGCAAGGGAAATAAAAGCAAAAATAAACTATTGGGATTACATCAAAATAAAAAGTTTCTGCACAGTGAAGGAAACAAAGCTAAAAGACAACCTAGTGAATGGGAGAAGATATTTGCAAATGGCATATCCAATAAAGGGTAAGTATCCAAAGTATATAAAGAACTGATACAACTCAACGTATAAAAAACAAATAATCCAATAAAAAATGGGCAGAAGAGAGGAACCTGGATGACTCAGTCGGTTAAGCATCTGACTTCAGCTCAGGTCATGATCCCGGGGTCCTGGAATCGAGACCCGCATCTGGCTCAATGGGATCTGCTTCTCCCTCTCCCACTGCTCTTTCCCCCTGCTCATGCTCGCTCTCAAATAAATAAATAAATAAATAAACCTTTAAAACAATTTAAAATGGGCAGAAGACATGAACAGATACTTCTCCAAAGAAGACTTGCAGATGGCCAACAGGTAGGTACATGAAAAGGTGCTCAACATCACTCATCATCAAGGAAATACAAATCAAAACCACAATGAGATACCACCTTACACCTGTCAGAATGACTAAAATTAATAATTTAAGAGACAACAAGTATTGGTGAGGATGTGGGGGAAAAAAGATCCCTCCTGCACTGTTGGTAGGAATGCACACTGGGGCAGCCACTCTGAAAAATAGTAAGGAGTTTCCTCAAAAAGTTAGACATAGAACCACCCTATGATCCAGTAATTCCACTACTGGGTATTTACCCCAAAAAACCCAAAAACATTAATTTGAAGGGATAGATGCTCCCCTATGTTTATTGCAGCATTATCAACCATAGCCAAACTATGGAAGCACCCCAAGTGTTCACTGGCAGATGAATGGATAAAGAAGAAGAGGTATATCTACAATGGAATATTAGCATAAAAAAGAATGAAATCTCATTATTTGCACCTACATGGTTGGAGCTAGAGAGTATAATGTTAAGTAAAGTAAGCCAGTCAGAGAAAGACAAATACCATATGATTTCACTCATATGTGGAATTTAAAAAACAAAACGAACATGCAAAGGGGGAAAAAAAACAAAGAAAGAAAGAAACCAAGAAATCGACTCTTGGGCTTCTGGGTGGCTCAATGGGTTAAAGCCTCTGCTTTCGGCTCAGGTCATGATCTCAGGGTCCTGGGATCAAGGCCCACATCAGGCTCTCTGCTCAGCGGGGAGCCTGCCTCCTCCTCTCTCTGCCTGCCTCTCTGCCTACTTGTAATCTCTCTCTGTGTCAAAAAAATAAATAAAATCTTTAAAAAAAAAAAGAAAGAAAGAAAGAAATAGACTCTTAACTGTAGAGAACAAACTGATGGCTACTAGACGGGAGGTGGTAGGGGGGAGCCGGGGGACAGGGGATGGGAATTAAAGAGTATACTTACCACGATGAAAAAAAAATAAAAATAAATTTAAAAAGTAAATATCCACATTTCTTATATTAAACTTCTCTAAGTTAACAGTTTTATCCAATGACCAACTCTCAAGAGAGCAAGTTTGCAGGGCTCTAATTCTGTAACCAAGGTGAGTTGATAATTTCAGAAATGGGAAAGATTACAATCTACCCTCTTTAGGCTTAAAACAGGGGATCCTAAAATCTTAAATTAGGTTTCTTTCTGAGCGTGGAGGTTGGAAAACGCAGTATTCTATCGAGTGAGTCCGGCCAGGGTTAGTATCTTTTAGGTGGGCTTCCAAGCCACGTCAGGTTCTTCGTGGAATGACCATCAAGCTCATTCAGAGGAATCCTGAGCTCCGCCCTTGGGAATCAATGGGCCAAGGCCCGAGCTAGCTTTTCCATTGCTCTTCTGTGGCTCTGTCCTCTAAACCAGAGACTTCCTGCTCTTCGTGATGAACACCATCGTCTATGAACGCCATATGCTATGGATGAGAAACGTAAGTGGCATACATGCTAACTGCTACTTGGGAAGAAAACGAAACGGGCTTCGCATTTCATGGCAAGGACAGCGGTGCCCAGAAAATACACTTGGAGGCCTGATCTCGAAACACAAGGAAAGAGCATCTGCACCCTGGGGGCTGGAGGGGGGCTGGGGAGGGGCTGGTGGTCAGGTGCACCCGACCTCCACTCAGACGCGAATTCTCTGAATTACACTTCATTTGCTCTGCTAGTTCAACAGTCCACTTGACATTCACGTCTGTTAATTTTCTTAAATATGGAAGTCTGGAGCTTCTAAACGAAGGAAAAATCGAACCCATAAAAAAGTAAAACCAAATGTAAGTGTAGCAATTTAGCGAACGTAGCCCAGTAAACCCCGAACTGCAGAGGCTTTTAAAAGTCTGCCTGCTGAGACTCTGGCCCGGGAACTTCACGATGGAAATGCTCATGAGAAATCAGTAAAGCACACTACTGAGGAAATAATGCATTTTCAAAGCCCAACTAATTCAAATCAACATACGGTAACTAAAAGCCTAAAATATTTCCATAACCGCAGTCAAGGAAGCAACGAAAGGAGCACGAAGCTTGACTGTTGTCTGAACATTGTGGGGACCCCCGAAGGAGGGGGGTTCTCCCTTG
>LNAC01000187.1:791779-809899 GCA_002007465.1 Ailurus styani
TTCTCCCTTGAGTCTGAAGACTGTGGGGGCCCCGAAGGAGGGGGGTTCTCCCTTGAGTCTGAAGACTGTGGGGGCCCCCGAAGGAGGGGGGTTCTCCATTGGGTCTGAAGACTGTGGGGTCCCCGAAGGAGGGGGGGTTCTCCCTTGGGTCTGAAGACTGTGGGGGCCCCCGAAGGAGGGGGGTTCTCCCTTGGGTCTGAAAACTGTGGGGACCCCTGAAGGAGGGGAGGGTTCTCCCTTGAGTCTGAAGACTGTGGGGGCCCCCGAAGGAGGGGGTTCTCCCTTGGGTCTGAAGACTGTGGGGACCCCGAAGGAGGGGGGTTTTCCCTTGGGTCTCAAGACTGTGGGGGCCCCGAAGGAGGGGGATTCTCCCTTGGGTCTGAAGACTGTGGGGGCCCCCGAAGGAGGGGGTTTCTCCCTTGAGTCTGAAGACTGTGGGGACCCCGAAGGAGGGGGGGTTCTCCCTTGAGTCTGAAAACTGTGGGGACCCCGAAGGAGAGGGTTCTCCCTTGAGTCTGAAGACTGTGGGGACCCCGAAGGAGGGGGGTTCTCCCTTGAGTCTGAAAACTGTGGGGACCCCCAAAGGAGGAGGGGGTTCTCCCTTGAGTCTGAAAACTGTGGGGACCCCCAAAGGAGGGGGGTTCTCCCTTGAGTCTGAAAACTGTTGGGACTCCCCAATGGAGGGGAGGATTCTCCCTTGGGTAAAACGCTCCAGCTTTCTCAGTGCTCGTTCCTCCGAACGGAAAATATGAGTCCCCTCCTGAACGGATTGAAAACTGCCTCCTTCGTCCTACTTCCTCACAAAGTCCATGACTCCGTGACCTTCCCCACCACCTTCTGTTCCTCCATCATTAAATGCAGTCTGATGTCTGTGGACCTTCCTTGGGCTACGAAATAGACCTTTTTATATTTCAGTGCAATACCTTTAGCTTAACCACAGAAAATAAAACAGAAACGATTATTTTGCTTTTTGCCAAACGACGCCCCGTCCCTCTCAAGTAGGTTCATTGTGTGGCTGTGGCCCATCACGCAGGAGAGACGTGCTCCGAGAAGGGCCACGTCAATCATCTCAAATGCGTGAGCGAGGAAATGCAGAGTCATTGCCTAAGTCGGAAATTCACTCTCCTGCCTCATGGAAACGTGAGCGTAGAGCACCTGTCCAATCCCTCAAAAGCCAATTAAAAAAATACACTTTAAAGCAGAGCTTTTGCCCACCACAGACAGAAGTCCTTAGCGTCTGTGTGTGAGGATGTGACCCAACACGCCTCATGCCCCAAGAAGGTTACGTGCCAGGAACCTCCCGAAGGGACAGCCAGGGAGACAACGGGATCGACCCCTCCAGTCGCCCCTCCCTCCCCTCCCCCCCCTCTACAGAGGAGGAAACCAAGGCAGGAATGGGGAAGGGTGTGCAGAAGTTCAGCTCTCCTGACCATGGTCCAGTGAGTAAGGACTTTAACTTCTGTGGGTCAGGGCCCCTGGGCGGCTCAGTCGGTTGACTCTTGATGTCAACTCAGGATTAGGATGTCTGGGTCATAAGATCGACCCTGCATGGGGCTCCGTGCTCAGCAGGAGCTCTGCTTGAGATTCCGTCTCCCTCCCTCCCTCTGCCCTCCTGCCCCTCTCTTTAAATAAATACAAACTTCAGAGTCTGCGGGTGACCGTAGCAGCAAGTACAGAAAGTTCTCTGGAGCTGAGCCTCGACGGCGTGGGTGTAAGGAGGGGCGTGGCTCGTCCCACGTGGGGTCAGTATTGCCCACACAACAAAATGCCTTCCGGGCACTTCTAACCGGGAAGAAAAGGCTTCCTCTAGGGCTAAAAGTTGTTAAATCTCGTTACCAAGAGGAATTATCTCTGGAGCACCTGGTTCAGACTGGGAGCCGAGAATGGACAGAAGGTGCCGGCCTGTCCTGGCTGTGATCACCCTCCAGAGATCGGTCTCAGACACAGACTTTTTCGTCAGAAGAATCCTAGGGGCGCCTGGGTGGCTCAGTCGGTTAAGTGTCTGCCTCCAGCTCAGGTCATGACCTCAGGGTCCTGAGATCGAGCCCCACATCCCCTGCATCAGGCTCCCTGCTCAGCGGGGAATCTGCTTCTCCCTCTCCCACGCCCCCTGCTTGTGTTCCCTCTCTTGCCTACTCTCTCTGTCAAATAAATAAAATCTCAAAAAAAAAAAAGGAATCCTATTTTGAGTTCTTGGATGCATCAAAAACTTATCAAAAATAATTGCTGAAGATTATTAAACATTACAAAAGTTTGCATTAGAAGTTGATGCTTTTCCTATTTTTACTGTCGGTCCATCTTAATCCATGGTGATGATAAAGCCATTTCAAGGAGAACATCCTTTCCTTCATGTCGGTGAACATTTGGTGAGAGGTCTTTTTTACACTTTCCCGTAAGTTTCTTGTGCATCAGTGACTATTTGCCACACACACAAAAATAAGCATGAGCTGCGCGTTGATATAAATTCCGCACAAAATGTGTCACTTTCAGTCACTACATTTGCTTGGAGTGTTTTCTAAAGAGCCTCTCGCCTGCAGCCTTCAAAAAGGAGGAACAGCCGCCCGCTGCAATCTGCCTCCTCCTGAAGGGCTCCCGTCAGAAACGGGTTAAGGCGAGGGGAATAGGGGTAATTTTCCTTTAAAATGGAGAGGAGTTTCTTTTAGAAAGGAAATTCCCTGAGGAAGTTGTTTTAAAACAAATAACTGTTCAGGAGGAAGCCAGCAAAAGGTGGGAAGCGTTTTTCTTTGATTTCCCGGTCTGTGTATTTGGGCTCAGATGCAGACAACATTTTATGCACATATTAACAGAATGTTAATAAGTCTCCTGGAAGGACCCCGGTATTTGACACCGAGTATTGTCAACAAAAAGNCGAGTATTGTCAACAAAAAAGGTTTGGGTGTATTTTTTAATCCCATCAAGGTGCCTGTGGGGGCGGGGGGGGGTGCAGCGGGGGGGAGGCGGGCGATCGCAGGGCCTGGGAATGAATGGGGCGCGGCCGCAGCTGGGGGGCCAGCAGACTGATGGAGGGATCATCTCCACATCAAGGGGTCTTCTGAAAGGTGCAAACACCTCCTTCAAAGTCTTCAGGTGGCTGTGTTTATTTAGCCCCAGCGGGAGGGCAGGGGCTCCCCAGCCGGAGGGGGAATGGAATCACCTGGAAGGCTTCCTGGGGCGTAGGGCGAGTGGGGATCCCCGGCCCCTGCAGCCGCGGCAGCCCTGGCAGTTCCCACGGACTCTTCCACGGAACCTCGCGGCCACTCCAAGGACCCCTCCGGAGACTCTGAAGCTTCAAGGCCGATTCTCAGAGCCTCTAAAGCTTCCCTTGTTCCTAAAGGCGGGGGGCGGGGCAAGGGGCAGGGGGGAGCAGCCCGCTGTCTGGGCAAAATTGGGGCGTACCTGGGCGCTCAGGAGGCGGCAGGGAGGCGCAGGGAGTGACCGGACCACCGTGGGGAGAGGGGACCGCAGGGGCGCGTGGAGCCGGGCCAGGAACCAGGAGCCACTGTTGTCCCGGAGAAGGGCGGTGGCAGCCTGGCCCTGGGGCAGGGGGGACGGTGACCAGGGCGACAGGGAGACACACACAGCGGAGAGCCTGAGGCTTGCACGCGGCCGCAGGGTTGTCACGGTGACCCGAGCTGGCGTGCGTTCCTCGGACACACACGCCTACACCCGGAGCAGCCGGTTCCTGCTCCCCCGAGAACGCGCCCCTTCCCAGCGCCGCCCCAACCCAGTGCCAACCCGGCAGCTCAGAGCGACGGCGCCGCTTCCCTTGCCATCCAGGGACGGCGAGTGTGAAGTCGGGGCCACGCTCTGTCCCCAGGCTCCAGGGCAGGACCCCGCCTGGTCCCTCCAGAATCTCCCAGCCTCTGCTCTGTCCTCACGTGGCCTCAGCCTCTGGGTCAGGGGCTCAATCCCACCACCTTGAGTTCATGACCTGAGTGGAGATCAAGAGGGGGCCCGAATTTGGGGACACTCTTTGGGGTACATGATGAACCTAGTTTGGGCTTCCCTGACCTCCTTTGAGCCCCTCTTTGGGGCCACCCTGGTCATCTCATTGAAAACCACAGCCCCTCCCCAGTACCCCGAACACCCCTGAACCTGCCTGATCTCTCCCACAGCCTGTGTCCCCTCCCTTCACACCATCTAACTCTTTCTTTGTCTCTTGTTGGTGCAAAGTAAACTCCATGAAAGCCCAAACTAGGTCGTCAAGTCCTTCTGAGGGCTCTCTGAGTCTGACCACCGCAGGGGAGGAGCAGCAGGTGCCAAGGCCCTGGGGTGTGTGTGGCATGCTAGGAAGGGGGAGCCCCGAGTTAGGCTCCAACTCAGCAGAGAGTCTGCTTCAGGATGCTCTCCCTCTGCCCCTCCCCTCTTGTGGGCTTTCTCTCTCTCTAATAAATAAACCTAAAAAAAAAAAAAAGAGTGTCCCCAAATTTGTAGAACTTGATGGCTTGATGGCTTGGGTAGTGGCCATATGCCTGAGCCAGGAAGCTAGCAAACTTCAAAAGGTGATTTTGGGGGCGAGGGGGATGGTACTAGGAGCCCACGAAGAGCTTTCTGAGTGTCCCGGTCGGGCGCGCGGCCAGGAAGGAGCCTCGAGTCAGCAGGGAGACCCGCGTGAGAGCGTCAGTGTCCTGCACGTCGAGGCCCGTCTCTGGGGAGCCTCCCGAAGCCACTCAGAGTCAGAGAAGGGGTGCGGGAGGCAGCTGGCGAGGAGCCCAGCCAAGGCGCGGGGCTCTGGGGCTCGGGTGGACCCAGGCTCTGCCGCCCCCAGCCGCGTCCTGCGTGGTCCCCCCGGAGCCTTAAGTTCTCATCCCCGCAATGCGTGAAATGGAAGCCGACCCGCAGGGCTTTCGTGGTAAGGGAGCGAGATGCGGTTAACTGCACGTGCCGGGCACCAAAAGCCACGCGCCCCACGCAGAGCGCGTGGCAGGTGCCCACGGAAGCCCCCGGGCCGCAGGGCGGACGGCAGAAGGCCTCCCCCTTCGTCAGGTTCTCCCCGGTGCCCCCGGGCCTGTGTTTCCTGTGGGGCACGCTCATGCTCTTCGCACGCGGACACTTTCCGGTCTGCACGTGCCCTGCGGAGCTCAAGGTTGTGCCGAGAGAAGCACCGCAGTGCAGAATTAGGAACTGATCATCCGGAGGCGGTCCTACGGGCACAGATCAGCCCGTATCTCCATCAGGGCAAAGGCTCGGAGGTGGACCCATTTGTCACAGGTCATTCACCGGCACCCTCAAAATGTGGGAACTGTATTGTGTGTCAATCACACTTCAATACCGTTGATTAAATATATGATTTTTTTAAGTAATAAAATGCGGTGCATCCCTAACCCCTTCACTACATCCAGAGTGATCTGAGGTCTATGTGGACAACCTCTAACTGTCAAGAAAGAGGACGAACAGCCACGCACAGGCATGAAACCCCGTCTTATCACTGCAGGACTGCTCGGTCAGAAGAGGGAAGAATGTGTTGACATCCACAGTCTAATGCCGTGGTGATTTATAATTGTCCCTTTGACTTGATCTGGAGAAACTACATGTTTGGGTCACGAAGCAGGCAGGTGAAATCAGGGGCGAGCCTAGATTTCTCCTGGTCGCCAGGAAGCAGCTTGTACTCTCATTCAGGGCAAAGTAGGCGGAAAGCCTTAAGAAAGGTCTACTTTCCAAAATTTAGACCCTTTTCCCCTAAAGGTTGGTAGGCTGCAGATTTCACCCAAAACTCAAGGGTTGATCCCCTTGGACGCTCCTACTCAGAAAAGAAATACTTTGTCTTTGATCAAAATCACTGTGCAAATCTTTTTCAGGGTGGGGGAATATCACTGTTATTTACATCAAAATAAATAAGTTAAAGGGGCCAAAGGTGTCCCTGCACTTTAAATTCTTCCTGCTTCTGTTCTTCTTCATCCTTTCACTGTAGAGGAAATGATGCTCCGTGAAGTCTCTTTCTCTTAGAATTACAATGTGGGTCAATCGGTTCCACGAACCACACTTGAGAATCTTCCTTGATGGGCACAAGCAACTAAAATAGGCTGAGTTTATGCAGTTGAGGCATGTAACTGACTCCCAAGTCTACAACTTCCCCCGAAGGGAACAGACCCCAGATTCCTTGTGAGGAGCAGCCCCCCAAATGTGTGTAGGTCTAGGCTCGCACGAGCTACCACTAACTGACCTCTTCAGACACTTGACATTCAGGTCTCTGAAGCACTGAAATTCATCCTGGGTTCACATGGAGGTGTGGGTTCAGTTGTCCCTTTTCCCAAATAATGATCCACTTGTCTCAATATCATCTAGTAAGGAGCCCATCTTCTCTCCCACTGATCTGGGATTGCTGCATTGATCATTCTCACTTTCCATATGCACTCGGTCCACGTCTTGATTCTCCGTTCTGTTCCAATGATGCATTAATACCACTTTGTTCTGTTTATAGACTTTTAATAGGTCTTAGTATCTGGAAGGTTTAGTCCTGTCCCCCACCTAAATTTTTCATTTTCAAGATTTTCCTGGTTATCCTTGTTTCTTTTTCCATGTAACTTTAGAATCATTTCATCTAGATTCAGGGGGAAAAATGGCCAGTTTTCACTTGGGATTACATAATATTTTGAAAATTAACTAGGGAGGACTGACATCTCTACATAGATCT
The DNA here is from genome assembly GCA_002007465.1 of Ailurus styani. NCBI lineage: Eukaryota > Metazoa > Chordata > Mammalia > Carnivora > Ailuridae > Ailurus > Ailurus styani. The sequence continues at coordinate 798,414 of LNAC01000187.1, forward strand.
TCGTACACAAGAATATCGTACGTTTGTGTAGGTCTGATCTGGTGTCTTCTGATCTGGTGTTTTCTAGCATTTCACATATGTGTTTGCACATATATTGTACATAATTTATGCATATATAACATATATTTGTACATGTAGAATTTATTATCTTATTAAACTTTACATTCTGAGATTTTTATAGGGTTACATGTGTCTGTAAGAAATGATGCCAAGTGATCTGGGTACCCTTTTCAATTTCACCCAGCGACTTCTTTCAAAACTAGGGTCTGATATCACAACCTATATCAGGCTATAGACTTTGATAAAATCAAGATTCAGAATGTTTCCACTTCGACAAGGACCCCTCCTCCGTGTCCCACCTCTGTGTCCCGCACGCCCTCTGTAATCCTTGGCAAGCACAAACCTGTTCTCCATTTCTGTAGTCGTGTCATTTCGAAAAAGGTATAGAAATGGAATCATGCTGTATGTCACGTCTGTGGGCTTGATTTTTTACACTTAGTGTGATTCTCTGAAAAGTCATGCAGATTACTATATGTGTCTGTCGCTCATGCCTTGTTGTTGCTGAGAGGTACCACAGTAGGGTTGTTTAACCGCTTTCCCATTAAGGGACATCTTGGTTGGTTCCAGTTGTCAGTGATTATAAACAAAGCTGTTATGAACGTGCCTGTACACGTTTTTGTGTGGATGTAAGTCTTCACTTCTCTGGGATGAACGCCTAGGGCGGCAGGTGTGGCGTCTCTGGGAGTCGCACACACAGCTTTTAGGAAAGCACCACACCGTCACCCAGAGCAGTGCACCATTTCGGAATCCCAGCAGCAATGTATGAGTGATGCAGTCTCCACATCTTCACCAGCATTGGGTGTTGTCACTGTTTTTCATTTTAGCCATTCTGATAGGTATGCGGTCTGACATCACTGTGATTCCAGCTTCCGTTAACTTAATGGCTAGTGGCACTGAGCATCTTCCCATGGGCTTACTTGCCAGCTGTTTATCTTCTTTTGGGAAACGTCCCTCCCTGTCTTCTGCTCATGCACTAATTGGAGTCTACGCTTTTTACTGTTGGGTTCCAAGCCATGTTTATACATTCTAGATACCAGTCCTTTGTCCCTAGATGGTTTGCAGATACTTACACTTTGTGGCTTCTTTTCGTCCTCTTAACAGGCTTTTTACAGAGCAAAAGGTTTGAATTTTGATTAAGTTCAACTTGCCAATTTTTCTTTTCACAGATGTTTTGTATTAAGCCTAAGAAATCTCAGCCTGGATTTTGAAATTTTTTTCCCCTAAAAGCCACCTACTAAAAGTCTTTCAGTTTTACAGTTTACTTTTAGTCTGCGCCTGCTTGAGTTAATGTGTGTGTAAGGTGTGAGGCTGAGGCTGAGCTCCACGGGTCTTTCCTCTGGGTGTCCAGTGGCTCCAGGGCACTGCTGTCTCCCTCCATGGGGCTGCGGCTGCACTTTTGTTAAAATCAGCTGGGAGAGCTTGCGTGGGTCTGTCTCTGAGTTCCCCGGTGTGGTCCGTTGTTCCAGCGTCCATCTCTCCACAGATGCACAGACTCTTGACCGCGGTAGCTTTATAATAAATCTTGAAATCAGGTACAATGATTCGTCCTGTTTTATGATTCTTTTGAGAACCTGTTTTAGTGATTTGAGTCCCATTACCTTTCCATACATATTTTAGAATGATCATTTTCTATCCACCAAAAAAAAAAAAAGTCTTGCTGACATTTTGATAGGAATTGCATTACACCTGTAAATCGGTCTGGGGCGAACTGACCCCTTGAACAAGTCGAGCCTTCCCAGTCCACACACATGCATGTCTCCCCATCTGTTTACATTGTCGTTGATTTCACACACCTGCTTCATGCCGTTCTCAGCATGTGGATCCTATAATGATTTCGTTAAAAGTACTTAATTTTTTGGAGTGATTGTAAATGGCAAATAGAGACATTTTTATTTCTTCCTTTCCAATCTATATGCCTTCTATTTCCTTGTCTTGCTTTATTGAGCTGGCTATATATTGAATTAAGAATGGTGAGGGTGGACATTCTTGCCTAATTCCCAGTCTTTGAGAGAAAGCATTCGGTTTTTCACCATGAAGTATACTGTTGATGATGTGGTCCTTATAGAGATTCTTAGCAAGGAGTTTCCCTCCGTTCCTATTTCTCTGACACCTTTTATCATGAAGGGGTGTTGAATGAATGGTGTTTTTCTGCATTGATCGATATGATCATATGAGCTCTAGCTGGCCAACAGAGTGAATTCAACTGACTGATTTTTCAAATACCAAACCAGTCTTGAACACCCAGAATAAGTCCTCCATGGTTGTGGTGTCCTTTTTTTTATGCTTTGCTAAATTTTATTTGCTAATATTTTGTTAAGGATTTTTGTGTCTATATTCTTAAGGGATATTGTTAGGTGGTGTTTTCTTTTGTGCCTTCTTTGTTTTTGATATCAGGCTAAAACGAACACTGATTCAGTTTAAATAGCAGAAAAATGATCAGTTTTATGAAACATGTTAAAACCATCCTGAAATAGAAGAGTCTATTTTAGGAAGATCTTTCTTTGATTAACTCTTCTACTTGCTAGTTACTGGTCTATCCAGGCCCCTTCCTTCTTTATGTTTGCATAACAAACCACCCACTCCATGGAGATGTCCTCAGTGTTGACTTTAGAGTTCTAGGGAGTATGATCACACATTCTTTCACCAGGAGGCTGGCCTAGGGACATGACTTCCATGGTGATGGCCGAGGCACAGAGGGCATGCCCAACCAACACGTTTTAACCCCAGCACGCCCGATGGGTCAGCTAAGATCCACGGGCAAGAGAAAATCACGGGGCCCAGACACATGGCCCCAGACACGTGGCCAGAAAGCAGACACCCCAGCAAAACGAGAGAATCTGCACATGGATGTAGCAAAGGGTGAACTACTCCGTCTTCCATAGAGTTCTGGTTCCTTTTAGCAGGACGAACGTTTAGCAATCAGGTCTGGGTTCACGGATGAGTGCTCATCGCTACTGGGGTGTCCTTGCTACCCGGCCCTTTCAGGGGACTAAAGTTAGAAAGCACATCTTAAAAATGGGGCTCTTGGGTGACTCCTTTGGTTAAGCATCTGTCTTCTGCTCAGGTTATGATCCTGGGGTCCTCGGATTGAGTCCCGCATTGGGCTCCCTGCTCAGCAGGGAGCTGCTTCTCCCTCTGCCTCTGCCTGCCTCTCCCCCTGCTTGTGCTCTCTCTCTCTCTCTGATAAATAAATTTTTAAAAATCTTTAAAAAATAAGGCATGACTTCCTATCAGTATCTTCGGTGTAAATGTAACATGGAAGGTTTTACACAGACCTTTGTCTACTTGTATTTTCTCCCTCACAATAAACTCCTTCATTTATAAGAACATTAATAAAATTATTTCTTTTTTATCTTATGCATAAGATAGCTTCAAAGTAATAATTCTTTTTAAAAAGATTTTATGTATTTAGAGAGGGAGCGGGAGTGGGGGGAGGGGCAGAAGGAGAGAGAGGGAGAGAGAGAATCTCGAGCACTCTCCCTGCTGAGCACAGAGCCAGACTCGGGGCTCGATCCCATGACCCTGAGATCATGACCGGAGCCGACATCGAGAGTTGGATGGATGCTTAACCGCCCAAGCCGCCCAGGCGGCCCCAAAGTAATAATTCTAATATGATTACTAACAACAAGTTACTATGCGGACTCTAAGATTTCCTGCAGTTCCTTTTGTATTAGATGACACTCCACTGAGCATGTAGGAGTATATAAATCATACAAACGCTCTGCTGTAAAGATCCATGAATTGAAGGGTTTCTCTCTGTGACTATATTGTCAATTTCATATACGGCTAATCTTCGCTCATTAGGGTTTTCAGTTTTAGGAATTTTTGTCCTGTTAATTACATGATCTAATTGCATGGTCCGAAGCTCAAGGCGGATCAGAGGCTTAAGGACTGACATCTCCTTCTGCAGGAGGCTTGCTCGTCCCACGTGGTCCCCGCGGGACACCATCTAACCAGGACCTCTCTGCTTCTTCTGATATGTGTATATGTGCCTATAGTCTTACTTCTCACTTAAAATACGCAAGATGCAGCATTCCCTTTACTCTGTTCTGACCCTTGCTTTTTTCACCCGATGTGACGTTTCGGGGATCATTCCGGGTCGTGCACAGAGACGCTCCTCCTTCCTCCTGTCGCTTCACCGCCGCCCTCCACTCAGGGAGATTTCCGCCCTGTCCAGCCTTGTGCTGTGGCGAACAAGGCTGCGGGTAGTGACCTTGTGCACACCGATTTGCGACAGGTTCACCTTTGTGAGAGGCAGACAGCGGTGGGGTTGCCAGGTGAGGGCAAATGCAGCGGCTTTGTCTCTACTGATTTTTAGAATAAAATTGTGTTTTTAAGCTTGGCTGATCTCACCTGTGTTTGATGAAATCATCTCTCAAACCTGTTTGAGACTAGGGGTTAGGCCTTTAGTTTTTCCTCCTGCATGAAAAAGTTAAAATATATGATATTATTCATTCTGAAGCCTCAGAATGATTCCCTGTTCTCTACCACTGAGCCTTTGCTCACTTGTTTTCACTGTTTTCTTATTCTTCAGGTGTGGGTGGGCATGGGCTCCTGTGTGTGCTTGTGCCGGAGAGTGTCTGTATCTAGTTTCTGTGTGAGTGTGCACCCGTGTATGTGTGCGTGCTCCTGTGTGTGTATCTGTGCGTGTGAGCCCGTGCGTGCGTGTGCACGCTCCTGTGTATCTGTGCATGTGAGCCCGTGTGTGTGTGTGCACGCTCCTGTGTATCTGTGCGTGTGAGCCTGTATATGTGTGCACGCATGCTCTTGTGGGTGTATCTGTGTATGTGTGAGCCCGTGTGTGTGTGCACGCTCCTGTGTATCTGTGCATGTGAGCCCGTGTGTGTCTGTGTGCACGCTCCTGTGTATCTGTGCATGTGAGCCTGTATATGTGTGCATGCATGCTCTTGTGGGTGTGTCTGTGTATGTGTGAGCCCATGTGTGTGTGTGCACTCTCCTGTGTGTGGCTATGTGTGTGAGCCCGTGTGTGTGTGCACACTCCTGTGTGTGTATCTGTGCGTGTGAGCCCATGTGTATCTGTAAGCATGCTCCTGTGTGTGTGTGTGTGTATGTGAGCCCATGTGTGTGTGTCTGTGCATATGAGCCCGTGTGTGTGTGCATGCTCCTGTGTGTGTATGTGTGTGCACCCTCCTGTGTGTGTGTGTCTGTGTTTGGAAGCTTCATGATTCAAGGGCAAGGGGGGTGAGGAGCATGTGGTACTAAGGGGTGGCAGGGACTATACTTTTTCTCATATTGATATTTTGGGTTTTTATCTTTTTAAAAAATGTTTGCATCTCCCATTAGTATCTCTTAATTTACGAAGAAAATAGGGGAAATATTACTTACTTTGCTTAACTGGGGATCCAGCTGACCAGAGATTTGGAAACAATGGCTGAACCAGCAGTTCTGCCCAGGCTTCCTTCCACCTGCCCCAGGTGAGGATAGAGGCGAGTGGCCCTGAATTCCGTGCATGTGCTTCCCTCTGACGGGCCCCTCAGCCCGCCCCACAGCCCTGGCTGCCCAGGCTCCGACACCCTCATCGTCACCAGCTTCATCTACATTCCTTCTGTGGGTACCAGCGTGCCGAGGGCGGCACAGCTCTGTTTCAAACAGCCCAGGATGTGGGCATGAGCATTAGCCTAATTTACACATGTCCTCACCTCAGCACAGAGAGGTGAACGGATGCTCCCGGAACCACACAGCACAGCATACGAACTGAGAACGACAAACAGAAATTGTCAAGACCGCAAATCCAATTTGCTAACACGAACACAAGCAGTTACCACCTGTCCCAACAAGAGTCAGACCTTTGCCTTCTAGCTGCGGCCCCAGCCTCGCCCGCACCCTGCTCTGGCTGGTTCGCTTGCTTACTCTGCAACAGGCATTCAACGTTCTCCAACTGCCCACACACCTCAGCGGCAGAGCCCGCCCTTCCTCCCTAAAGAACACAGAAAGCTTTGGGATGGCCGCAGACTCACTCCACCAAACGCTGGAGGCCTGCCTGCCCCACCCTCACGTCCTGCCAGCGCAGGTGGTCGCCAGGGGGAGGACCTGGGGTCTCCCTCCTCCAGGGTCCTGGGATCCAAGCACCAGGGTTGGACACAACTTTTTTTCCTCTGGATTCAAATTTCTCAGCTTTAAATTCAAACGGTGGATTTAGGGGACCCCAGAGCATTCGTACAGCCTGAAATGAATTTGGGGCGCAAGTGGGGGCACATCTCGTTTTTAGGGGATCACACCCGCCAACGGCTGTTGGCACCTAGAGATACTTGGCCCCCGCGCTGCTCCCCTGTTCTCCCCTAGAGGGCGCCGCAGGACAGGGAGCCGCAGCTCACCCCACGCTTGGGGCAGTTCTCTTGGGAGCAGGAAAAGAATCCACAGCGTGCGGGGCCCACGGGTTTTCCGTAACATCGATTTCGATTTGTCCTATTCTCTTCTGTGACCGAGGACGCCCAAAAGCCGTGTGAATTTTTCATGTGCATTACGTAAAAGAAAGTGACCTTTTTCTAGAAGTTTTGTTAGAAATTGCAATTTGATGCTCTCAAAGAAAAGTTTTGGTTTTGCCAGACTGTAGACTTTTAGCATAAACGCAGTGTGATGTTCACTGCCACGAACAGCCACCTGGCGTCAGAATGTGAGCAGAGGACGCCGGAGAGGAACAGAGTAAAGCCCACAAATTCAATGTAACACACATGCAAATCGTTGCGACTGTTCCACCAAGCTGCCTTGCCTTTGTCCTCGGCAGGAGGAAATGTTTATCACTGGGCTTCTTCCCGTTAGTTTCTTCAGATGATCTTTCATGATTTGTGACATCCTACATGCACACATACAATGGAATTTACTCAGCCATAAAAAACGTGACGTTGTCTGTTGCAACAACACGGGTAGAGCTAGAGTACATTACACTAAGTGAATAAGTCAGAGAAAGACAAAGAGCGTAGGATTTCACTCATATGTGCAATTTAAGAAACCTCATTAGGAAATAGGATCAGTGAGGATCAACTTAATTAAGATGAGCAGCAGCGTGGGCCTCTGCCTCGATATCACGGGCATCTGAGAAATGGGGAGCTTCGGACCCAGACAGGCACGGGGCTCCACGTGGGTAAGAGGCAGAGATCCGAGCGAGGGCGCCACAGCCCAGGAACGTCACGGGCGCCAGCAGACCCCCGGCAGCCGGCCAGGGGCCTGGAGCAGAGTCCGCCCCCCAAGGAACCAACCTGTCCACACCTGGCTCTCGACGTGCGGCCCCCAAAACTGTGAGACGGGACATCCTGTTGCTGACTCCACCTCGTCCCTGGGACTTGACTACAGCAGCCCCAGGAAACTGGTATGACCCCATTTCTGAAATTCAGGCATTTTTGTGGATTTCGCCAGGGAAATATTTTAAAAATCATAGAACACTCTGGGTCAAATTTTGACCTGAGAGTTGGCGCTATGAAAGCCACTTACCCGAGGAAGGAGGACTCTGAACTATTAACTTCTGGGGAAAGTGAACACAAAGACCTCCCAGGAGGGCAGCTGCGGGCCACCTGTCAGCCCGGGGGACCCCTGGCCGTGGGGTCAGACGCGAGGTCGGGCTGCACCAGTCCGGCTGGGAGCGCGAGCCGCCGAGCAGCAGGGCCGCCGACACAGTCAGAGGCCGGGACTGGCCGCCGTGCTGCCCAGAGCGGAGCGGGGCTGCCGAGACCCGGAGGGGCCGCGGGGGGAGCACAGGCTCCCTCTGACACTCGGGCCGCCGACCGGCAGGCTCACGCACTGCGAGCTGTGTTCAGTGACGGTTTGCCACCTGGGACGTTACTAAGGGCCGCGAGGGTTTCTGTTTGTTTGGGGCCTGCCCGTCTCGGACGTGTGAGACCCCAGCCCCACGACGGCGTCTGTCGGTCCCTACGGCCTCCCGGCGGTTGCGGAGAGCCTCGTGCGGCTGGCCGTCCACGCAGACCCGCTGGTGGGACACCCCGGGGCCAGTGGCTCCCGTCTACACGGCAAGCTCACGCCGACGTTCGCTCAGGCGGAGGCCAAGGTGACATTCCAGCGTGAGGTTACGCGCGCTGGTCTCTGTCCCCCGCTGGCCTCGGGGTGGGAGTGTACACGCAGGTGCCTGCGCCAGGTGCGGCCAGACCGTCCGGAGGCCCTGGCAACGGGAGCCACAGGCTCGCGGGCGCAAAGAAGACGAGAAGGCCAAGGACACGCACACTCAGCACCGTGGCTCTGGCCCGGAAGGCCTGGCCCTGGCTGGTGCCGGGGAATGGTCTCCCTGTGCAGAACCCACAGAAGGAGAGCAGCTCCCAGCCCACCTCCCGGAGGCAGCCTACCCTCCCCTTCGGCTCACCGCACTCCTGTGGGGCCCCCTGGCCCAGGCGAGTTCACGACCCGCCGGAGACCCCGACCCTCCGTCTGGGCTGCTGCTGCTGGTGGTTAGCGGCGCCCGCCGGGGAGGCCTCTGCCGGGGCTCCCGCGCCGCCCCAGTGAGGCCGTGTGACGGGGACCCCCAACACGAGGGCCGCTCTCAGACCGACGGCCCGCTTGACCTCACCCCAGCTCCCTCGGACCGCAGCAATCTCGTTCTCCGCCGCCGAGACGAGCTCTTACCTTCAGTGTCTGTGTCTGGTCCTCGCAGCCAGCCCTCAGATTGTCATCCGAACTGCATGACGGACAGGAAAATATTCTTACGGGAAGAGGTGCCTATTGAAAGATGAGGAGTATTTTTTGAAGCCTGATTGTGGATCTGCTTTGTTTGCTTGTTTGCTTATTTCTGTAAGGTTATTATCCGATGGGGGGGTCTCAAGTCTCTTATTAAAAGAAAAAGAAATAGAATCATGTTAAATTTTATCTTCTCTACTTGGTTATATGACAAATCTTTTATTGTGGGTTTTTTTATTCTTTTTTTAAAAATTGTACTTCTTTTTATTTTTTTTAAGTAATCTCTACACCCAAGATGGGGCTCAAACTCACAACCCCAAGATGAGGAGTCATAGGCTCTACTGACTGAGCCAGCCAGACGCCCCTCGGGTTTTTATTTTTAAGCCTCAGTTTTTACTTGATTTTTATTTTTTTTAATTTAAGCTTTTTTTTTTTTCATTTGAGTGTAGTTGACACACAATGTTACATTAGTTTCAGAGGCAGAGATAGTCAGTCCGGCTTCACGTCATGCTGAGCTCACCACCCCCTCTGCCACCACAGCTCTATTCCAATACCGCTCACTATAGTCCACAGGCCCTTATTCCTGTGACTTTTTCAAAACCATTCTAAGTAGTATGCTTTTTTTCTATGTGACTGAATACTCCCTTTTTCCCTGTAATTAGCTTCTTTGAAAAAAATGTGAGTATGCAACTTATAAGTTTTAAGGTTTAGGAGCTAAGTTCATGAAATAATAGACTCATCGTTTTACAATAGTGGTTATTATGCATGGAAGTGTTGGAACTGTGTGTGACTTGTGTGTGTGACTCATGTGTGTGTGTGTGTGACTCATGTGTGTGTGTGTGTGTGCGTGTGACTATTAAAAGCTGCAATCTAAGAGAGTTTCAGTTCTCGCTTCACTCCTTTCTCTTCGGTGGCATCTGGCTCTGACTCTGAGTTGGGGGAATGCCACGAACTTGCAAACCCTCTGGGGGTTTCTGTGGCAGCAGAGTCCAGAGCTCCGAGACCCAGTTCTGGGACCAATATTCCACTTTCCAAGCCTCTGCCAAACTAACTTCCTGCACACGGCACTGTCCACGGAACACAGCATCCTGGGCAGGAGGAAACCATGCCACCAAGGTCATTTCTGCATCAAAGGACATTAGAAACTGCAGACCCAGTTCCTGCCGGCAGCAAGCTATGCTCAAAACTCAGGGAAGGAAGTGGCAGCCTTCTGTGTGTGTGTGCAGGTGTGTGTGTGAGAGTATGAGTGAGAGCGTGTGAGTGTGTGAGAGAGTATCTGAGAGGGTTTGAGAGAGAGGGTGTCAGTGAGAGTCTGTGAGTGTGTGTGAGACAGTATGTGACTCTGTGTGAGAGTGTGAGAGATTGTGAGAGCGTGCGTGTGAGACAGGGTGTTTGAGAGAAAGTGTGTGAGAGTGAGTGAGGACGTGTGAGAGGGTGTGTAAGAGTGAGTGAGAGAAAGGATGTCAGTGAGAGTCTGTGTGTGAGAGAATACGTGACTGTGAGAGAGAGCAAGAGAGTGTGAGTGTGCATGAGAGTGTGTGAGGTACATGGGCGAAAGTGTGTGTGTGAAAGTGTGAGAGAGTATGAGTGTGTGAATGAATATATGTGAGAATGTGTGTGAGTGATAGGGTGGTGACGGCGTGTGTGTGAGATGTGAATGTGTGTGAGAGAATGTGAGGCTATGTGTGAAAGAGAGTGAGTGTGTGTGTGTGTGTGTGACAGAGAGCGGAGGCAGGGTGGAGGGGAGGGAGGAGGGCAGAATACCAGAGGCGTGGGGGGCTCATCGCCCGGGTTGGACCACTTAGCACTTGCTCTCTCCTCCCCTGAAGGATCCGCTGAAGGATCCCCACTTCCCACAACATTCTCCAGTTTCTACATGAAACCCTGAGGACACATTCTGGGGTGGCTCCTTGGCCCCATTTCCGGCAGGCGCCATGTTAACTTCCTGCCGGTGGCCGGCGTGGCCAGGCGGCCGGGGCGTGCGGCTGGCGGGCGACCTGGAAGGGTCACCTCTCCTTCACACCCCGCCCCCCGAAAAGTGAGGTCAGTGCCATGCAGCTGCTGCTCGAATTCATTGGAAAGCCTTGTTCTCCCAAAGAAAGATGGCATTGTGACCGATTTTGTTTGTTACACCCAAATTTGGCAGCTTTGCTCAGCGGCCCGACCTTTCATGTTTTCCTCTGAGAGGGAATCTTCCTCAGTGACGCCCTCCGTCTCTGAGGACTTCTCTGTCCCATCCCCCTCGGCCCCTGCGCTCAGGCGGGGGAGTCCAGGTGGGCCCAGACGGACGGGCCCCCTGCCCCTGGCGAGGAAGACAGACGGGCGGTCAGCCTGGGCGTTTAAGCGCACGGCCGAGAGGGACTGAGGAGAAAGACGGAGACAGTTCACAGGAGACACACTCAGCCTCGGGAACGAACGGGGGAAAGAGATTAAGTGAGAAAGCAGAGAAAGGAGGAAGGGAGAGGGATGGAGGGAAAATGGGGGAGAGCACAGAGCAAGGTTTTTGACGTTTGGAATAAGCCTTATGCTCTTTCACAATAATGATACCTTTTGTAGGGTTTTTCCCCCGGTAATTATACGGTGGCCGCGGGCCCGTCCTCATTCACCACGCTGAGTATTACCTGCAGCCGCGAGGTTTCCAGCACCAAAGTATAAAAATAGAAAGAAAATATTTAAATCATATAAACTCAACTTTGAAAACAAAAATAAAGAGAAATTGAAAGGCATTTCTAGAGACAATTTTTAAAATTAATTTATTTATTTGAGAGAGAGAGAGCGTGTGAGCG
>LNAC01000187.1:811023-830066 GCA_002007465.1 Ailurus styani
GGGGAGGGGGTGGGGGAAGGGCGGCTACAGCCGCAAGCTGTTTCCTGAGGGGGACCGACGGGGCTCTTGTACCGATCGCCGGGCCAGAAGACGAGGTGCTCTGCCAAAGGCCGAGGCTGTGATGCCGCGTTCGGAGCAGAAATCAGGGCAGGTGCAGAGCCGGGGTTGCTATGGCAACCTGCTGGCGCCCCCACCTTCTGCACATTGGCAGGATCTTGTCATGCGGCACCACGGAGCCTCTGCGAACCTGGTGCTCGAGCCCAGGGAGAGAGGAGCCCCCGGGAGCCCCCAGGCCTGCAGCCGCGCTGGCAGCCCCCACCCCCGCCGTGCCCGGGCTGAGCGATTCTCTGGGCCAGCGGGCAGACGCTTGTCATCTCGGCTGGTCCCGAGGCTCTAGTCTAGAAGGGCCAGGGTGGCCGGAACAGACGGAAGTCCCTGTTCCCTCCGTGACCGCCTGAACCATTTCAGGAGGGCGCGGCAGACGCAAGAGGGGCTCCCACACCCCCGTGATGAGCGACAAGACCCACGAGGTGGCACGTGGCTGGCCCACGGCACCTGTCCTGCTGCACGCGCGGAGAAGGCCACGGAGGCAGACACCGACGTGGTGACGTGGTCTGGCTCACAAACAAGACTCGGGGTTTCTATGCAGAGCCTGCTTCCTCTGCTCTGTGTCTTGCTTGGATCTTTCTGTCGCTGAGGAAAGTGAACTGAAATGTTTAGGGTCAGAAGTGGCAAAGGTAAAGGAAATTGAAGAAAACCACACCCGAAGCCCAAACCTCCTGTTCTCTAAGTCCGTTCTATTTGTCATCAAATATTGAACCCCTTTTCAGGGAGTTCAAGGACCCCTTTTACACTAGAATGGGAATAGTAATCAGGAAATGACCATCTTCAACATGGGCAGAGACGGGGACAGGGAGCGTGGCCCTGCTGGTGCTCCACGGGGTCCGTCATCAGAGGGAAGAGAATCCAAACCCCACCGATTCCCTCCCACGCAGCTGCGGGAAGAGCTCAAATCCAGCGCGTGAGCAGTGGGGCGCGGGCCAGGATGGCAGCGGCCGAGGCCTCATCCGCGGGCCGTGAGGCGGGCAAACGGCATGAGCAGCGGGGAGCCGGCCTTACAGGTCCTTCCACCGCTAATCATGCGCTGACCAGCGATCCCATTTCTGTGCTAGGGGTTCCCCCAAGACAAACAGGGGCACGGGCACACTTGCGCAGGGGTGCAGACGGCAGCGTCGCTCGTACAAGCCCAAAGCCAGGAACAGCCCCACGGAGCCCGGGGTGCTGTGGAGCCTTCCGGGGACACGCGGCCCAGCCGTGGGGCGAGTGAGTCCTGCCTGCACGCCGCACCAGCCCCAGGCCCGATGCTCGAGGGGGAACCGGAAACAGACCCAAAGGCGTCCAGGGCAGAAGAGGCGCCTACGTAGAATTCTAGAAAACGCAACCCAACGGACCAGCAGTTGCTCTGGAGGAGGCGGGAGGAGGCAGAAGAGGCCGGGTGCAGAATTTCCGAAGGGACAGCAGGACGTGTGGGAGCGGATGGGCTCGTCCACTCCTGAATACGGTGGTGGCTTCGCAGGTGGAGACACGGGCCAGACGCCCCAGCGCACGTGGGTTCCCGTGTGTGCGGCTCACTGCACGTCGGGGGCACCTCGGCCATGAGGCCGTGAAGCAGACAGAATCCGCCTCTGGGACTGCGGCTCCTGGTCACTGTCAACCACCTTATTCTCTGTGAAGGTGGCATTTGTCCCCCCACCCCCACCCTTCCCAACCCTGGGACCTAATTTCCACCAAAACCATTTCCGTGAGGGCCACTGATCGCCTCCGAGCGTCACCCCGTGGGCCCGCTGGCCTGTGACCCCGTCCCTCGGCCGCCCCTCTGGCCCGCTCCCCTCCCTCTCTCTCGCTGCCCACCTCTTACAAACTGGCCTGTCAGGGCTCTCTGCGGCCCTGTGGCTCTTGTCCTACGCCTCCCTCGGGGCTGTGGGCCACTCCGTCCGCAGCTGCCCCAGGTTCTGATCACTCCATGTCCGTCTCTGTGCACCCTGACCTGGGTCCCCGCTCGGCATCCCGTCCAACAAGAGGCCGGCAGCCCACGACACCGCAGGGCCGAGAACCTGCCCATTCTCTCCCGAGACTCACCTCCCCACGTCCCGCACCCTGGGCCACGTCCACCATCCTCCGGATCTGAGAGCCGGGGGGGCTCTGACACGGGGCCCCCGCAGCCACCACCCGTCCCCAGGCCTGGGAGACCAGACCCTGCAGATGGTCCTCACCCCCAGCCGCCTGCCCCCAGCTCTCGGCCATTCACCCCTGCCTCGGCCTGGCCCCGGCCTCCTGCTCGCCGCGCCTCCGCCGGACGGGCTGTGCCTCTGAAAGGCAGCCCTAGCCACTGTCCCCCTCTTCCGAATCCTCCAGACGCAGCCAGCCTCCCGTGGGCGAGAAGCGCCGGCAGGATGGCTCTGACCGCCCGTGTCGGAGCGCCGGCCCCCGCTGCTGTCAAGTGGGCTCGGGAATGGACACTAGAACAGAACCCCGCGCGCGGGAGGCTGCACCCCGCGCCCCACCCAGCCGCTCCAGCCCCGGCTGTCAGACCCGGAGGATGAGGGGCTGTCTCCTCTAGGACACACAAAGCCCCGTGTGAGCCGCCCCCTACCCTCCCGGTGTGAAGCCCCCGCAGAGGAGACATCCAGTGGGTCCTGGGACCACCCGCCGCCTCCCCTCCGGACACCGGGGGCCTGGCCGTGAAGTGCAGGACCTACACCTGCCTGCTCATTGGCTTCTGCCTGGTGCGATTTCTGGGGGGCGATGCGGAGCACGGGGTGGCCGCGACGGGGTCGGGCAGGAGCAGCTCCCTGGGGCCTTGGCACTGGGGGCTTTAGGCGACTCCCCTTTGTGACTTTGGCCGCACCTGGTCCGTCTCTCCTGCTCCCCTTCCCACACCATGCTCTCTAGACTCCACTCGGGGTTGCGGGCTTCTCGATATTCTCCAGATCGGCGCCCCCCCTTTTGTGTGTGTGTAAGTTATTCAAGAGTCTAATGGGCTCCATCCTTACTGCGTGTCTAGCACTAGAAAGAACTCAAAAAATATTTGTTGGAACGGATATGGTAAGAATGACAGGCAAGAGGACGCACGGTAACCAAACAGCAGGAAAGAGCAAGACGGCTTTCACCCTCCCGGAGGGCAGGACGTCGGCGAGCAGAAAACACGCAGTCCGCCTCTGGGCACCACGTGGCCTCCGTGGATTTCACTGGTATTTTCCAAAGCAGTCAGAAAACAGTGAGACGATGTCATCGGCGGTGAGTGGCGTAGCGCTCACGCCCCGGCTCAGGGACCGACCCCGACAAGCCCACACGTGTTACGCACGTGAATGCCTCCTCTAGGAAGCCAGAGAGCAACACCGATCGTTTTAATCGAAAACTACCAAGAAGAAAGATTAATCAGGTTTAATGGTAGAAATAAAGCGACGCCCGAACAGAAGGTTCAGTGTTGTGCCAACAGCTCCATTGGGTCGGTCCTCGCGTCCCCCGTGTCAGGATGTGAGCCGAGTCTCCTAATCATCAGAAGGCATATGGAGAAGATGGTAAATATTACACACATGTGCAAACACGCACAGACACCCTCTGGGAGGCAAACCTCTCCCTGGAACCAGGACACGCGGTGCGAGCACAGGACGAGCACAGAACTCGGCCGCGAGCACGGCGGAGCACACGGAGTGACTTCGTGTCCATTGGCTCTAATAACTGAAATGTCGGCGTGTATCCCGTGTGTCTATCTCATTGGAAATGGGTTTGCAAACGGAAAAAAACATGAGCCTTACCTGCAGATCCCTGGAGAAGCAAATGCCTGAAATGAAGGGCTGATGGGTGGAAGCGACAGTTTGCAGAAAATTGGTCGGATCAGTATTTCACTTCTAACGCAGCCATGGCTGGAGGGAAAAGCACCTGGAATGGAGGAACAGACATGGGGCCACGCTCGCCATGCTGGAGTGAGTTCCTTCTTCCCCATATTCTGTGGCTTCTCCCCGACAGCTCAGCCAAAAGCCAAGGAGACGACTTCCGACTTCCGAGGAGGAGCAGAACCGGGGGCCGGTCAGGGAACATTCGTGCCGCCCCTCACAGACCTGCCCCCTGGGATTTCCTCCCCAGATGCAGGGCTTGGAGCCTGACGGATGGGACTTGGAGGGTCTCCCTGGGGCGGGAGGAGTCCATGTGAGCAGGAGGGGAAACCCGGCTGACTGTCATGTTTACTCTGGGTCTTCACCGCCGTAGGTCCCGGCCCAGCCCTGCCCGTCCGGCCCGCGGGAGAGCCGCCCCCTCCCTCCGGCCTCAGGCCGGCGCTGGGCCCGCAGGCGCCCGAGAACTGCTACGGGCCGTCCCGTGGGGTCTCCCGGGAGCACTTCCTTCTGGTTAGAGGGCATGTGTCCTGGGTGAGGAGGGCCCCGACGGGAAGCCTGGCCTGGAGCTGACAGGAGGCAGAGGCCCCGGCCCGGGGTGGGCGTCCTCACCACGATCAGCCGACACCTCCCCGGGCGAAGGAGGTCTAATCCTCTTTGCTGTTGCTGCTTGCGGGTGTATCACCCTCCGTCTAGGGGGGGAGACCAAGCGCCATGAGATGCTGTTCAGCCGTGTTCTTGGGAAGTTCCCTCCCGGAATGGGATGCCGACGGTCTCCGTGGGCCCAGCTCCGCACTGTGTCACCGCCAGCCCTCAGGCCGAGCTCAGGCTCCCTGCGAGCCCTGTGCTGTGGGACCGGTGGCCCCACGGATCCCGGGGTCTGCACATATTACACACAGACGGTTCAGGCCAGAGGAAGGGCCATCTGGCTTGGGGGTGGGGGGTTCCAGCCCCCCACCCCAGGAGCGCCCACAGTGTCCAGGGGGCCGGGGGCCGGCATCCCTGCAGGGAAGAAGCGGTAAGAGAGCTGGAACTGAAAGGGGCTCGGGGTCCTCTAGCCTTCCCAGAGAGGACAAAACTGGCCCAAGTTCACAGTTGGTGACACTCCGGCCCCTGGGGCCACATCTTCCAACAAGGGCCAATTCTAGACACCAAAGACATCAGACAATTTGCTAGGGTGTTCTTCTCTCTTCTCCACCGACTTTCACACCTTCCTTCTCACCTGACACCTGCCAACCTCCGGACACTCTCACCAGCTTGGGGGCTGTCGCCAATCTGCTCAGGAGCACTGGGCTTCTCCGTTTGGACAGGACATTTAGAGGTGTGATGACACTCAGGGTTTTACAAACACACCAGTTGTAGCAGCTGTAATTGTATTAAAATAAACACGAGCATTTCCTCGGGTTCAGCCCAGCAGCTTGGGAAGCAGAAACACTGACGGAGAGCGTGTCTGCCTTTTATGATGAAGGAGCTGGCGTGGTCCTTGGGGGAGCACGGGGGCGCAGGGTCAGGGAGGGCTCTCTAACTGTGGGGTGGGTCGCTCGTGCTCACACGGCCCAGCCTGTGGCCTTGGAGCCCAATGGGACCACCTGGCCAGACCCAGGGCTCCGCCTCCAGCACGGTCCCCTGGCCGGATGAGCGGAGCACGGGAAGGCAGCAGGCCACCTGACAGCATCTACACGGTCCCCACCACGTGTCACCTGGCCCTGTAACTCCAGGCTGGTGGCTGACAAGTGGAGGAGCAGGAGGCGTCCCCCGAGTGTCCGACCCGGACGTTTGCCCGACCCTGACGCTCCCCGGGGGCCGCTCCCTGCCTGGCTCTGAATTCCAGTGACTTCCAGTGTGTGGAATCAGGAGGCCGAGGCCACACACTCCTAAGGGCTCATCCCGTCCATACCCCGGACTGGCTGGGGGCAGCTTGGCTCCGTCCGGGTCTGTGAAGTGCGGGGTGCTGTGTCCCCCCATCCTGGAGAAGGTTCAGGGTCGGGAAAGCCAGGAGGCAGCTCCCTCGGATATTCCCGCGGTAGTCAACATTTCTCCGGAGCTCCTTCCAGCCTCCATCCCAGAGACGTGATGCTCTCTCGGGACCTCTATTTGCAAGGTCTCTCCCCTAAACGAGGAGGAAAGAAACGGAATTCACATGGATTGTAAGTTGCTGTGCACGTGATGTATTTAGGTAACTGGTCCGTGCGGCAAGGGCGCAGGAAGTAAGGTTTTAGTCAGAGGTTCCAACTCTGACCACAGAGCTGTGTTTGGCTTTGTTTCGTTTTTAACCATCTGGGGCAGCCCCGGTCCAACACAGAAGGACTCTCAACTCAGCTGAGAAGGAAAAAAAGGCATTTAATGGGACTACCATTTTAAAGCCATTTTAATGACCAAAAAACAAAACAAAACAAAACAAAAATAACCCCTCTACATTATCAGCAGGAGTATTTACGAATGTAATAACTTTCCTTTCTTCCTAAGGCTTTGTCATGAAAATTGGAGGGAACCACAACCCACTCCCACTTTCTCACTACCTTTATTCTTGCCAAGCAAATAGAAAAACTCCCAAAGCCAGCAAACAATGTAATGTTTGTTTTCCCCAGTAGTATTTTACATGACGTGGCTTGCAGGCGGGCCAGGCAATTTTAGGCGATTTTAATCTCCGCTAATTCCCTAGAGAAGCAATCAGGCGGGCGTCCAGCCCGGGCCGATGCCAGAGCCCAGGGGGCCTCACAAGGAGGCTGGTCCTCCGGCTTCTCTGGTCCCTCCACTGCCTCCACGGCCCCGGTGGTCTTCGTCTCTACTCACCCCACCAACCCCACCTCGACTCCCCCCGCCGCGAGCCCCGCGCCCTGGTGCAGCTCCCACTGGGAGGTCCCCGGTCTGGGCACGTCCAGCCTGGGATCGCCGTGGCCCCATGGCTCCAGCCGTTGTCACAACAGAAGCCAGCCGCCCCTGGTGACGGCCGCGCCCGCCGTGCCCCGTGCCGGTGTCCCCAGCCGCGTCCTTTTGCTGTTGCTGAGACACGGTTCAGTGACTTGTTCCACTCCCTGGAGGGTGGGGGTCGGGCACACTGCTGGTGGTCTCGCTACGTCGTTTTCTCGTGTTGGGCTTTAGGTCGGACTCCGTCCTCCCAGAAAGCCCTGAGGTTTGGGATCCTCGCTCTACCGTGGGAACTACTGGGCCGTCAGGAACAGCCCGTCGGGCGCTACCCGCAGTGGGATACATGGAATTACACTCAGTACCGAGGCTGATCAATACCTCACGAGGCTAAGTAACTGTGGAAACGGGAGTCATCCTCTGTGTTTCTCATTCAGTCAAGTCACACCAGTTCCGACTTCCGGTGCTCTCACGGGTCCAAATCCTGGACGGGGTGTCCTGGGGCTGGGAAGCTGTGAGCGAGCCCAGTCCGTGGGGCCGCATCCCAGCGATAAGGAAATGCAACAGGAGTCCCTTCCTTTTGTCCAGGTCGTGTCTGCTCCACCTGGAGGCTCACCGAAACCCAAGTTCGGGGGCCCGTCTATTGAAAGGCCAATCCTCAACAGAGAGTTGCCTGACCGCCCTGGACACCACGGAACAGGACTCCCGGCACCAGCTGGCAGCTCTGAGACACCCCTGCAGCTGGCCTTGTCCGCCGGCCCGCAGTGCCCTGTGACCCAGTTAAACCCCTTCACACATGTCTGGGGCGGGCAGGGAAACCGGGAGCTGACCTTTGGACAGGAGTCCTCCTTCTCCCCAGGTGACCTGCCTCCTGAATGGCACTCTGGCGCTTTTCCAATCAAAACTGGGCTTGGGGTGCCTGGGTGGCTCCGTGGGTTAAAGCCTCTGCCTTCGGCTCAGGTCAGGATCTCAGGGTCCTGGGATCGAGGCCCACATCGGGTTCTCTGCTCAGCGAGGAACCTGCTTCCTCCTCTCTCTCTGCCTGCCTCTCTGCCTACTTGTGATCTCATCTCTCTCTGTATCAAATAAATAAATAAAATTTAAAAAAAACCTGGGCTCTTCTTTCTGCAAAGGAGGGCAAGGTCTAGAGATGGGCAAAGGGAGGTCAGTAAAGTCAGGTGCGTCATTTTAAAAGAGGAAAACTTTTTGCCAGCAGGTGGCCGAGCTGATCAGAAAACCTCTGTGGCCTGGGGACATTCTGGTCCTTCATTCCCCAAGGTCAGTGGCTTGCAGATCTCAAAGAAAGGAAATTGGTGCTGTGACAGATCAAGAGCTTTAGGTTAGCAAGCAAGGAGTGGGTAACCTTGAACGAGTTAACCCTTCAGGCCGGCTGGCGTGCCGTCACATCCCAGGGGCTCAGCAGTTACACTCACGGGAGGCCGACATCCTGGCTTATTTTGCCACAAGCCCCGTCTGCCCAGCTCTCCGGGGCCCCAGCCAGGGTGCAGTGCCCTCCGGATGGAAGAAAATAAAGCAGCGTGGGAGGGTATTTCTTTATGGATGAGGCACCGACAAGCTTCCTCCCTCCGTCTCGAAGCCCGTGGCACGCCTGCGTGGCCGTGGTCAGGAGCCGCCTGGGGAGGCCTGACTCTCAGCTCCCGCCCTTGCTGCTGGGTGACGGCGGCAGGCCGACCAGCCTTCCTGGGCCTCGGTCTTCCCCTCTGCAGAGTCACACCTACCTCCCGAGGACGTCAAGATAACGAAATGGGTTCAAGTCTGCACAGTCTCCGGTGTCAGAGAAAAAATTATTCTGCCACTTGTGAAGGAGGTGAGGAAGACTGTGTATTCATGAACGTTAGTAATTACTGTCACATCTCACAGTGCAGAACAGAATGATTTAAAAACCAGTGTCGAGAAGAAGCAGAGTCACCGTACAAAAATAAGTAAAAAATTTGACTTTACCATTATCAAAGAGGTCCAACAACCTGTCTCTCTCTCTCTCTCTCTCTCTTTTTTGTCTATCAAATTAACATTTTAAAAAATGATCATGCTGTGTGTTTGCAGGGGAATGGAAGGGACATCCTCAGACACACTTTGGTGTGGACATGGGCACAGACTTTCTGGAACAGTCTTCAAAGACAGTTCAGTATGTCCATACCCCGGCTCCCTCTTCCAGAAGTTCACCCCAGGAAAACACAGAGACGTGCAGAAAGACGCGTGAACATCCCTCTGCTCAGCGAAGTGCTCTTCGCGGTTCACAAACACATAAATTCAGGGGGCGCAGCCGCTCCCCGCGGTCTTGTTACAATGCCCTGGAGGGGAACCGGCCCAATATTAGTTTAGGGAATTGGTTTTAAAAATTATGGTTAATAAAATAAAATAAAATAATAAATAAAAATTGTGGTAACAGTGAAAAGCTACAGAGCAGTACAGTCACGTGGTAGGAGAACAGTGAACAGGGTGAGGCATCCTCACGAGAATCCACACACGCTCCCTTGAATCTGCACAGGTGCTGACGGGAGACACACAGAGACGACTCAGGAGGGGACAGTCACTAAGACAGTCGTGAGTCGTATCCCCCGGGTAGACCGTGGGACCCTATCTCCTAGGTCTTCTACATGCAGGATTTCCCTCGTTATTAAAAGAGAACAAGAGCTCGTTGTTCAATTTTGATATTTAGGGGAAACAATCCCTTGAAGTCGGTGGTTTCTTCCCACCCACCAAACATCTGGAAAAACGTCCCAGAATCATCCTGTTCCCTTTCACCTGTGTCGTACCCTATTCAAATACCTCATCTCCTAAGAAATAGGCTTTTTTTGCTTTTCTTTCTTTTTTTTCTTTGCCCTCGATCCGGTGTTTTCATTGGTGAGCGAGACAAAGCAGGTGGAAATGTCGAATACTATTATCCCGAAGCCAGATGCGGGCCTCATGATGCGAAAAACTCTCCTCATTCCACTCCGGAAGCTGGTGCAGCATTCATGGGGGTCACAGTCTGTTTCGGGGACGGTGGCCCATGGACAGAGCTAGGGGACAGTCCCCGTGGTGCGGCAACACTGGCCGAATGCCGGTCCTTCCCGGGGAGGGCGGAAGACAGAGAATTCCTTGCCTTTAGCCTCCAGCTCTGCCGCACGATAGCTGCACGGCCTTGGCTGGGTGACCTCTTAAACTCCCCGCCCATACCGCCCTCATGGGAGTCCCTGCCAGACCCAGTGTGATCTGCCCCACCCCACACCTCTCCTCGGGGCTCGGGGCTCAGTGCACCCGAGCTTCCCTGCGGCTCAGTCCGCCCACGTGCCTGACTCCCTGCCTGACCACCAGCCCCCCAGGCTTGCGTGGCCAGCCCCTCGCCCTCCTGGAGTCTGGGCTCAGACTCCCCTTCCCAGTGGTGTCTACCTGGCTACCAGAGCGGGCGCTGCGGCCTGCCACCCCCACTGCACCTGATGGTCTCATCCGACCTGCACTTTCTTCTTGCCCCAGCACGAACCACCTAGGAACATGCATCCCAGGTCTCCGACCTGCGCCAGCCCGCGGCCGGCACCGGGGAGCAGAGTGACTGTGGCTGCCGGTGGCCCAAGGCACACAGGGTGCCCCGCACAGCATGGGTGCCCCGTGTCCCCGAGCCGCAGTGGCGGCCAGCATCACTCCGCCCTTCTCTGGTCTCAGGTCCCCATCTCCCCTCCCCCCCCAGCAACACGTGAGGTCAGACCACCATCGCCCTCTCCCCAAGACCCTGACAGACCCCCTCTCCGTGCCTGCAGCCCACCCACCCTTCCCACAGCCCGCTTGCTCAGCCTCCCCTCCCAGCCTCCTTGGACCCCATGACCTTCTCAGAACTTTCCTTTTTTGCTCAAGTGGGAGCGGAGTTGCTTCTATTTCCAGAAACCAGACAACCCTAAACATAGATTTTGCTTTCCCTGTTTCTCTATTTAAATGCTTTTAGGGGTGGGGAAAACCGAGGTTAGGAAGTCATCTGTCTTCAACTTCCTAAGTGGCCTGAGCCCCCTAGACATGCCGGTGTGTAGCTCTGGCCCCAGCGACTGTGACAGTCGCTCCCGAGAACTGGAAACACACGCGGCGCCCCCACGCTCCGCAGCCGTGGAAGCTGGCCCGCCGCAGAGCCAGCAGCCCCTCAGGCCTGCACCAGCCGGGGCGCGGGACTCACAGGGTCGAACGCCAAAGGAGCACAGACCTTCCCAGCGTCCAGGGCCCCTCATGTGCATTCTTGTTGGCAGGACAGCAACCCGTGTGCCCCTTTCTGGTGGCTACGGGCGCTCCCCACGAATGGATTTTTGCATCTCCAGCTTCCTCCCTGCTCCGCTGGGAAATCACCAGATGACCATCTCCTTTGACTCCCTAATACTTTAGGTAAAGATTAACATAAAAGGTAATTGAAGAGTAAACAGGGCGAACGTTCCATTGTGAACTGGATTGCTCAAGTCTCCAGGGGATGGGCGATCCCGCCCGGCTTAGAGTGCCCACCGCGGATTCAGGGGACAGTCCGAACCAGTGGGTGGAAAGCCGGGTGACCCCCGGGACGTGGTTTCATCCGGTTCGCCGGACATCTCTGCTTGCGTCCTCCCACCTGCCTGTGGATCTCTGCACGAGCTGAGGAAACAGCACACGAGTCCCCTGCTACGGGCAAGACGAGCCGCGACTCAGGTGGAACATTGTTGCCCAAGTCAGGCGAGAGCGGGAAAGGAGCTGGGGGTGGGGGGCTGGTTCCAGGAAGGGGGGGCACCTGGGCTCTCAGGCGTGACAGTGACTTGGGTACAGGCGCCTACGGGGACAGCTGTCAGTGGCCGCAAGTCCGGAGTTTGCAGGAAGTAGCCGGAGAGTCCCTGGGGCGGAGCCAGACCGCGTGCAGGACTCGAACCCCCGCGCCCTGCGCCCGCCGGCCTGAGCTCCTCCACTGTGACCTGTCCCCTCGAAACACCAGAGAGCACCTACATTCCTAAGTGTGCGCTAATGATGAGTAACTACGAGTACCTGAGTGTACAGGACTGAAAAGGGCCAAACAGGGGCTTCAGGTCTTAGTTCCGGGGGGTCAGTCACCGTTCACCCAGCCCTTCCATGAACGGGAGTCAGGAGGAGCCGATCCACGCGGCTTCATCCTGGGAATGAAGGGTCAGCTTAAAGACGAACCACATTTGTGGTCAAAGCCTAGCTGATATGTAATGCCAGGTGCATAAGGCATGAAGCACTGCTGTTTTGTTTGTTTGTTTGTTTGTTTGTTTGTCTTTTATTCTTTGCCCAAGGGGTACAGGTCTGTGAATCATCAGGCTTACATCTTTCACAGCATTCACCAAAGCACAAACCCTCCCCAATGTCCATAACCCATCCACCCTATCCCTACCCTCCCACCCCCCAGTAACCCTCAGTTTGTTTTGTGAGATTAGGAGTCTCTTATGGTTTGTCTCCTTCCCCATCCCATCTTGTTTCATTATTTTTCCCTCCCTACCCCCCACGACCTCCCACCCTGGCCCTCAAGTTCCTCATATCAGAGAGATCATATGATAATTGTCTTTCTCTGATTGACTTATTTCGCTCAACATAATACCCTCCAGTTCCATAAAGCACTGCTGTTTAAATCTTATTTCTTTGCCTGCTTAAAGAAACCCAGAAAAGGGGAGACAAGAGAAAATGAATCTTTTTGAGCAAGATTACAGTGATCACTGGGAGCCTTCTCTTTTTTTTGCTTCTACGTGACCTTTTACTTTTTTTTTTTTTTAAGGTTTTATTTATTCATCTGAGAGAGCGAGCACACGCAGGGGAACAGGCAGAGGGAGAAGCAGGCTCCCCCGTGAGCAGGGAGCCCGGCCCTGGGCTCGATCCCAAGACCCCGGGATTATGACCTGAGCTGAAGGCAGACACTTTTTTTTTTTTAAAGACTTTATTTATTTATTTGACACAGAGAGAGAGGGAGATTACAAGTAGGCAGAGAGGCAGGCAGAAAGAGAGGAGGAAGCAGGCTCCCTGTTGAGCAGGGAGCCCGATGCGGGCCTCGATCCCAGGACCCTGAGATCCTGACCTGAGCCGAAGGCAGAGGCTTTAACCCACTGAGCCACCCAGGGGCCCCGAAGGCAGACGCTTCACCAGACTGAGCCACCCAGGTGCCCCTTAAGTGTTGTGAGGATGGAAAAATACATGAAAAATGACCTGCAATCAAATTAGTTGATAAACAAGTAGAGAGACTTGCTGAGAACCCAGAGGGAGCTGAGGGAGCCATGCGAGAGGTCTCCTGATTGATTTACCAGTCTCTTGTGTGCTGGTTTTGATGGCAACCTGAAGCTGAAGAGCGCAAGTGTCTCCCTGGCCCTGGGCTCTTTTTTGTGTGTCATTTTTGTTATTTTAAGCAACTATTATTTGACCAAGAAACAGAGAACTCTGATTGAAGGTGATCACTTTTTCACTGTGGGCTCGCGGTGCACTGAGGGCTCCCTTACTTACTCTAACGCAGCCTGAAGAGGTCCCCAGGGAAGAACCGGACAGGGGCCGTCCGTCCTCACAGCCGGCACAGGGCAGATGCCCACCCCGGCGCGCACAGCCCCACCCGTGTGACGACCGTCCATGTCTCTCGACGCGACAGCGTAAGCGCCATGGGAAGGAACCTTCGCGGACCAGACTACCCCTGGACAGTCCAGAGCTGGTGGTCCCAAAGGGGTCGTTGCTCTGCATTTCCCTCCGTCCAGGAATGACGGGAGATGTCAAGAGATGAAGTGAAGGTGCGTGCAGCCCGGGTGAGGCTGGCTGCTGCTGACGGCGCGGGTGTGGGCGCTGTCCCTCCTGAGAGGCGGGCCCCAGAGCAGCAACCGGGCCCTAATAACCCTCCCGTTACTTCGGAGCCTGGCAACCACCAGCCTGTTTGCCCCCTCCTTGGGGACCCCAGGGCGTGCATCCTGGGGCCCCTTTGATTCCCACTGAGAGAATCAACCTCTTTTGCTGGACAAGGATGCAAGGCTTTTTTCTAACATCAGATGAATGTTTTCTTAAATACACTTTTTTTAGAAAAAAATTCATTTGTGTTCTTTTTTCTTTTTGAATTGCAAAATTCATAGTATAGCCTCAGAACCAGCAAGGAGAATAGTAACCCTAATGCTGACTGGAGAAGGTTGGAGGAACGCACTCCAGATTCATCGTGCTCACTGAGCGAGGAGGGCTGAGGGGCACCGGGGACAGGGACTCCTTTTTCTTCGTATATCTGGTATCTTTGGTCACACTGAGCATGTGGAGTTTTATAATGAAAAAAAAATCTAGAAAAGAAACGTTTAACTAGGAGTGCCTGGGTGGCTCAGTTGGTTGGGCGTCTGCCTTCGGCTCAGGTCCTGATCCCAGGGTCCTGGGATCGAGCCCCGAGTCGGGCTGCCTGCTCAGCGGGGAGTCTGCTTCTCCCTCTCCCTCTGCCTGCCTCTCCCCTGCTTGTGCTCTCTTTACCCCCTCTCTCAAATAAATAAATAAAATCTTTAAAAAAAGAAAAGAAAAGAAAAGAAAAGAAAAGTATTTTTCTATGTGAGGCCTGATCAGGCATGAGTTCCTTAGGGCAGAATTTTTCGGTCCCCATCTGTCACGTATCTGGGATTGCAGAGCACCTGAGTCGGCTTCTGGGCGCTTCCAGGAAGACCAGTAAACAGACTCGAGCCATGTCAACACCACCCACCAGAAACCTCTCGCCGGTCATTCAGGGATATCGAAGAGCAGATCTTCGGAATGTGGCCCATTCACAGGTCCCGAAAGACATAGGCCGTGTCCTCCTGGCGGCTGGCGACCGCACGCCGGTCCTGGGACGTGCCTGGGAGGCTGTTCACAAGACCAGGCACAAGCAACCGTGTCTCTTGATTGGCTGAACGAGCAACCATATCGGCGTCCGCTGGTCACGTCCCGGGAACGGAGGGGCCAAAGGATCTGCGGCTCAGTGCGGAGAGCCGAATGGTTCTCTCGGAGCTGAAGAAGCTGGTGTGTGTCACGGGGTCAGGCTGCGAGACGCGGCCCAAGGGAATGACTCTGGACAGTTCCAGAAAGCCCGTCCTTGCAGCAAGGTCAGCAGGGGGCACTGGACGCTTCTGTTCACACGTGTCCTGGGAACAGGGTCCAAACTATGTCAAGTATATGTCTGAATAATGATGTTATAGGGTTGGATTCCTTACACAAAGGTGCTGAAGGCATTTCCCACAGAGAAGGATCAGAAGTGTTTTCAGCTCTGGACGGTGGGTCGGGCCTACAGGACAGGGCGGGGTTGGAGCCGCGGCTGGCCTGTGCCCTGCCCAGGAGAGGGGCCTGGGAGGGGAGCCCAGGGGGCGACCCCAGGACTTCACAAAGTCCACACCAACGGGCCCTTCCCCTCCCTCCCTGCTCCCCAGGTTTCTCCCTCCCCTTCCCTCGGGCAACACACAGAACAGGGACTGTGGGACAGCCCGTGCCCCAGCCAACCCTGCCCCTTCCGCTCACATCTTCCCCATCTGCTGTCCCCCCGACCCGCCGCCTGTCCAAATGCCCCGTGCCTCCCCCTGTTCCCATGGAAAAAAAAAGAATCCCAACAACTTATTCTGGAGCAAACGGGCCCCTCCTGTGGCCTTGCGTGCCTAGGCTTGTCAATGTCCGTGCTTTAGGGCAAAGTTAGAGTCTGCAGGCCGCTGACAAGTATGCGCCACGTTTGGTAATGGGTGGGGGGCTCTAGGAATCAGGGAACCAGGCCACGTCCAGCGCCAGCCCTGGTCCCCCGTCCAGCTGGAAACAGCTGCATTCCTGTTCAGAAAGCACAGGCTCTTTCTCCACGGAATTCACGGCTCTCCCACTCTGTGCCCCCTCCTCTCTGATCTCCCTAAGGAGCTGTGTGGGCAATTCCAGAACACAGAGGAGTGTGATGAAAATACCACACGGGGGAAACATCACCGATGTGGTCCGTTCAGCGTCGCCTGCACATCCACTCACCTTGCCCCTTCTTCGGGCATGGGGTCCCTTCATTCTGGGCCACGTTCATCACGTTTTGACCACATCTTTCTACAGTTCTGGCAAATGTACCACTGTTTGTGGGCGAGTGGGTCCTTCTAGCAGTGGCTAGGCTCTTAGCGCAGACAGGTGTCCCCAGACAAGGTGCGGGGGCTTGGAGACCCTCGGAGGGGAGGGGGGTGGAAAGCAGAGCCTGTGGGTGAGATCACGGCAGGGCTGTGGCTGGGATGGTGACCAGGAGCCCGAGTCGCTGTGCTTCCCACAAGGGCGAGGGGACCTGAGCTACTGTCCTGGGCGCTCCCCCCGGGCCTGGTTCATGGAGAAGCTCCCCCTCCCCCGCCCCTGAACCATTCAGTGCGGCTGTCACCAGGAGAGCGACACCTGTTTGGGAAATGGGCAGAGCAGGTGGCAGGCGCCGACCTCAGGCTCCCAGGGTCTGCAGCCCCGCCCCCAGCGGTTACGGGCACCCCCAGCCTGCCCCTGACCGGAGAGGACCCCCCGAGGACCTGCTGGGCCCACCCAGGCCCTGGCCAGCGGCAGGTGCCACCGCAAGCAGACGCCTGGACCTCGCACCCCTCTCTCCGTGGGCACCTGCCAGGCCGTGGGTTTCGTGCCCATGTCTTCTCAGCGGAGCCCTGGGATGAGTTCCTCGTGCTAGGGTCACCGCAACCACGTGACCCCATTTCCACCCCTCTGCAGGGCTCGATCCCAGAATCCTGAGATCATGACCTGAGCCGAAGGCAGACACTTCACCGACTGAGTCACCCAGGCGCCCCACAGCTTTAGTACAATAATACTTGACGATCACTAAAATTCTTATAATCCTGGTCATCACCGGTAGTAATCAGAGCCAATGAACCTCCCGACCAGTCCCCGGATCCCAGACCCTCGGGTGAGGCATCGACGCGGGGTCCCACCTCACACCAACTCCAAACACCTCAGGCACCTCTTCCCGACCAGTTTGAAAAATCTTCCTCAAAAAGAGGCATTGAATTTCTTTTATTTGAACATCAAGAAAGTGCAGCACAGGGGCTCAGACAATGTTCTCAAAATGTCAGTAACGACATGAAGAGACATTGTGGGTCGTGTGGAGAACCTTTTGTTTTTATTGAGGGTCATCGAACAGAGAATCAGAGACGTTCCCCTCATCCGCGTTTACAGTGAAGAACGAGGCACAAAAAACTCTGTTCGACAAATGCCGTGGGGGAAAAAAGAGCTCAGTGTCCCGTTGCAGCCAGTTGAGGGATGGGGACCGGGACCCAGAGAAGGAGGGGGGAGAGGAGAGGGAGACAAAGAAATGACAGGGACACACAGAGCCACGTGCTGTGACGGCAACAGGATCTGGGACACACACACACACACACACACACACACACAGGCAGACACGGAAAAATGCTTGCAAAAGTCGATCACTTTGGGACAGTCCTTCCTGTTACTGCAAGGGGTAGACAGCTCGGTGTCCACAGCCGGCGCTCCGCCTTGACACAGCATCCACGGGACACGTCTCCACGTCACCCCGGCCAGACTACCACCTGTGCCCCTGGTATTCATACATTCATTTTAAACAAAGGACAACCGAGCTGTTTGCATTCAGATGGGAGTCAGACAACACAAGCTATTCAGCGGGGAGGGGTTTTGTTTGTGCAAAAACAAACTCAGCTCCCACTGAATTAAATGCTTCACGTTTGACTACATTCGTGCCGAGAGAGAGAGACAGAGACAGACAGAGAGAAACTAGAGCAAATGTCACAAGAAAAATATAAAATTGGGTTTTTCAAAATGTAAGGCTTCAATGTAAGATGTAATTAAGACTGACCACATTAAAGTCCAACAAGATAAACATTCAGCTACTTATTGACTTTTACAAAACGAGTCCGAGTTGAGGTAATAGGTCACTCTTCTGTGACCAGCCTTATCTGATGACGCCGCGTGGAGGAAAGGTCGAGAAGTCAGGCTGCAGTTAGTGGGCGAGGCTATGGCGGGCTCCTAAATCAAGTTTTACCCTGTATTCAAACAAGTAGACATGTTTTAGATCACTCTGCGAAGCTGTACATCCGCGTTACCTATTCTTACAGAGATTAAAAACATGGGGCGCGCGCACATGTACCCCAGAGCCCAGCCTGCGGCTCCCACTGCCACCCTCCAGCAAGTTGCTCCTCTGGCCCGGAACATTCTTTGCTACCTCCGCACACAGCTCTTTGCCTTCCCTTCCCCCACAGTTGGCCTTTCCTTCCGCAGCACAGAAGTCACTCTGGGAGCAGCGATGAGTTTGAGCAGAAGCGGACCCCACGCCTGCTCACACCTCAGCCCAGCCTTTGAAAGCCGTCCAGGCCGCGGTGCCTCAGGAGACACATGTGTGCGCGTGTGTGAGCCCTGAGTGTGAGGCCGTGTGAGTGGGCCAGTGTGTGTCTGCATGCATGTGCAGCAGTGTGTGAGCCAGAGTGGGAGTGTTCGTGAGTGAGCATTACAGGTGTGGGCGTGCAAGCGTGCGTGTGAACGCGTGGGCAAGTGTGCGCAGGTGTGCGCTGCGGGCAGGACCGGGGCCTGGATGCGCCCTGGGTCCGCCTGGACAGAGCCCTTCCCGTGCCAGCCCCAGGCGCCCCGGTTGGGGTCCCTGCTGGGCTTCCCCGTTGGAAAGTCAGGTTAACTTGAGTTTCCAAGCTTTCCCACCCCTGACATGTTTCCTGCTTTGGAGAAACAAAATCATAAAGGCAGCAGCCCCAGCTGCGGTGCGCTCCTGCGGGGAGACGCGGGCTGCTGGGACCCAGGCACCGGCGTCCAGCGCCTGCAGAGAGAGACCACTGGCCCAGCCAGAGGGTCCCTGGGTCTTACAAGAAACTGAGGGGCGGGGGACCGGAGACTTACTCCCAGAGCAGCTGAGCCCCAAGGGCATTTGGGGGAGCGACGAGGAGGCCAGAAAGCTGCGGGAGGCAGGCTGGTGGAGCCGCGGGTGCAGGGGAGAGAAGGGGGGAGGTCCGGCTGAGCGCGGGGAGAGCCTGGGGTGGAGGGGGTCGGGCCAGTCCGAGTCTCACTCCGGCCTTCAGGCTCCCAGGGGCCCCGGAGCTGCGCTGCGCAGGGCGGACCGGGCCGTGAGGGCCCCACGAGGGCGCCCGGCGGGGCGGCGAGTCCACGAAGCCAGCGCCGGGCACGGGGGACGCTGGTCCGCCCTGCGCAGCGCAGCTCCGGGGCCCCTGGGAGCCTGAAGGCCGGAGTGAGACTCGGACTGGCCCGACCCCCTCCACCCCAGGCTCTCCCCGCGCTCAGCCGGACCTCCCCCCTTCTCTCCCCTGCACCCGCGGCTCCACCAGCCTGCCTCCCGCAGCTTTCTGGCCTCCTCGTCGC
>LNAC01000187.1:835815-851065 GCA_002007465.1 Ailurus styani
CCCCGTGTCACAGCGAGCGTGCCCGGAGCTCGGGGCCCAGGGAGGCCCGCGGCGGCGAGCCCGAAAGTGCCGAGCCGGGCCCCGCGCTGTCACCCAGCTCCGAGCACCGCCCGACAGCCCGCGGCGCGGCCCGCAGCCCAGAGAGGGTCCCCGGCGTCCGGCCGCGGCGCTGCCTTCAGCTGGCCGGCGCCGCCTCCCGTCGCACGGGGGCCGCGGTGAGACTCGCTCCCTCACCCGACGTTAGCAGCTCGTGGCCAGCTGTTCCTTCGGTGGTGCGCCGGGAAGGCAGACGGTGCCCGGGCCAGGCCGCCCCGGCCGGCGCGCAGGGAGAGCGAGGTGCTGGTGGGGGGGGCGCAGGCCGCACCGTCACCCCCGCGGGCCCCCAGTGGGTGTCCGTGTGCAGTCCAGCGAGGCGGCTGCACCCACAGCTCCCCGGCGGCTCTGGGAGAGCAGCAGCGTTTGCAGTGACCTCCGGACGTTTTCACGGCCAGCAGACCCATCCAGAGGCGATCTGACCTTTCAAGAGACAATTGCCCTCGCCTTGCCCTCTGGGGACCGCCCTTTTCCAAGATCCCTGAGGCATCCCCCTGGGCCCCGTCACTTGCAGAGCCTGTCACTCCCTCCAGCTGCAGGTCCCGACACACCCGCCACGGTCCCCCCAGATCCGGGAAGCGGCCCGAAGCCCCGTGGTCACAGCGGGCAGGGCCCGAGCTCACACACGTCCTCTGGGCACACTCAGCTGCGACGCCGTCACGTGCAAGGTCTCCAGGGATGTGTGTAAAAGCAGCCTTGCAAACAGACGCCCGCGGCCCCTTCTCAGTCCGTAGCCTGGTGCCTCCCGCCAGGCCCTGCTCCCCAGTCCTCCCCGTCCAGCCGCTGACGCCGGCTCCGTCCGACCCCCGCTGAGCACCGCATCGGGCCCTGGCCCGGCTCTTCTGGCTCAGGACTCGCACCGTGGCACTGCCCCAGTGGGCCACCCGGACGGACCCGCCTCTCCGACCCGGGAGGAGCCCCCGCTTCGGTCCGGCTGAACCTACACCTACCGGCCACGCGGACTGAAGGTCAGGAAGTCAGAGCACTCGGGTCCCGCAAAGTCACCGGCAGCAGTGAAATGACGGAGACAGTCCACCCTCCTAGATCTCGGGGCGAGGCTTCCGAAGCGTGCCAGCGAACACGGACGGGGCGCCAGGGCTGCCGGGGGCCCTGCCAGGCAGGTGCCTCAGCCTGCCTGACCCTAGACGAGCCGGCGTCCCAGGGCCGGGGTGTGGAGGCGCGCCTGGGGGACGCAGTCCCCTGCACCCTGAGCGATGCCCTTACCACGGCCTTCACCACCACACGGTGACCTTCTGCAAATGGGTACTTGGGAGCATGAGGACAGAGACTGGATCTTATTCATTTTTCTACAGAAAACCTGCCCTGGTGCCAAGACTAAACCAATGTGCCCCCACCTGACACATGATAAATTTCACCCAGAAAATACTATTTTTCAAAGTGTGGATTTATTTCAAAATTGTAAAGATTTATATATTATTTTTATTATATATAATAAGCAATTTTTAGCTTAAAGTAAAAACTTTCACATTTAAATTTTTTTTAAAAAAAAGAAAAATGTAGGCATTTTTAAAGAGCCAAAAAAACTTGTAGCATAAGTTTATCCTTAAATATTCACATCTTAAATGCTACTTAGAAAGGATTAAAAAACTCGCTAAAAATCATTTACAATTGGCAATGATTAAAAACGCCTTATTTGGAGAAAGAACACGTTAATGACACATAATGAATTTCACGTTACAAGTAATTAACAGTTTAATCAAGCATGTAGTTTCCACCAGCACACAGAATGGTCTTAACCTGCCACGGCAGCTGTTTGGGGGAGTGAACAGAACAGCGACTCTCCAATGCTCTCTTCAAAGAGTCCCTGATTTTCAGCTTACTAGAGAAGAACAGCATTTAATGACCGCATCCCTGGGGGCGAAAGAGAGAGAAAACAATGAAAAAATCAACCTCGTATGTAATGATGTTGGAGAAAACATTTTTGCCAAGAGACAAATACGTGGTCACCTTACATCAGGGGCCACCAATCATTCCCTAAGGGACACTTTGCTGAGGATCACCTGAAATCAAGAACCGAAACCTGAAAATAATGTTTTAAGGTCTGAAATGGCATTGATTTTAGGCACTCTTATCTAGCACGTATGCTAATCTTAATACAAAAAAATAAACGTAAACACCAAAAATAACCTTGTAACGCCATCCTCAGATTCCAAAGAAATACTCACGTTGACTTCCTTCGCCTTTCAGACTTTCTTGCCAAAACTGTTTCAACCATGACTCAACATTTTTATTCATTTAAAGTTACTCTTTGTATATGGATTGTTAGAAGCATGCACCGATGAACTAGAGAATTCTGGGCAGATAATGTGTGAGGCCCTCAAAGGCAGGGGTCAGGCATGGCTTAGAGTTGTTGTGGGTGTGAGCCAGGTTCACCGGGCTGGACATCATTTCCAGGCGACCTTTCCCCGAGCTGAGAAGCAGTACCAGATCTCCCAGCTGGGGCCCCAAGGACAGAGAATCACCAGCAGCCTCTCGTTCCACAGCCTGCCCCCCTGGAGTTGACCCTGCGCTGCCTGTCTTCCTTGTAAGCACTCATCAAAGAGAATCAGCCATTTGAAATGGGGTGAAAATAGAATTTCTACAGTCTCCTTCTTTGTTCACGTATGAACAAAATTGTTCATACAATTTTGCTGTGTTTCGCATGTAACCTATGTCTCCAGATTTTACAAAGAAACAAAGCTGTGCCTCAACAGAGTATTCTTCTGAACCGGTCGGGTGTAAGATTACAGTGAGTTTTGGTTTTCCCTCCACAACTAAATGAGTACATTTCTCAGGAAAAATATAACAAGACGGCAGTTACTCTTGACATATCAAATAAATACGCTTCTGCCGGCTTAAAACAAACACTTGCATATCACATGCCATTTGTTCACGACCTCACTTTATCTTTAATGCAGAACTTGTTTTGTTGATGTCTCTCTGTCCCATGTCCTGAGCACATGCAGTCATGGAAGGATCAGGAATTTCCTACCTGCGAAGGTCCAGGTGGCAAAAACAGCACACTCCCAACCTACCTGCTCCATGCGTCCCAAAGGGTTTCACTGTATATGGCAGACTTCTACTCATCTTATTTAAAAACTAATTTCTTTGGGGGAGAAAAGTCGAAGTCCACAAAAAAACCCAGCCTTTTACATCACATTATAACGTGCACATGCTAAAATCCACTTATCTGTGTAGAGATGGTGAGAGGACCAGAAACAACAGCCTCACCTTGCATACGGGATGTACGACAGGCTGTACCTGCAAGACAAGTTCACGGACGCTTGAGACCATCGAATACGCTTCTTCTTTAGGCCAAGCGGCCTTCCTCGAACGCCCCAGAACACGCGGCGACATCGCGTGACGGTCCCCCGAGTACGGCCCCACACCGGAAGGCACAGCGCCCGCCAGGCACCGATGAAAGATGCGGATGACTGTGCCCCCCCCACCCCGAACAAACCCTCTATGGGACCCTGGCGCCCGCTAGAGTCTGAACCGGGGAGACTAAAAATGACCCTGCTTTTTTAGTAAAAACTGCAAAATAACTGAGAATAAACTGCATTCTCCTTTAGGGAGTAAGGCCGTCATGAAGTACCACTGATGTAACAGAAAAAGCAACATATTATAGAAAAAGGCCAAGGAATTTGACTAAAACCTCGCCACGGTTCACTGAAACGGAGACCACAGATGCAGAAGCGCACGCAGCACCCGGCGGTGCTCCAGCCACGGGTGGAGAGAGACCCGGGCCGGAGTGGACACTGCTCTCAGAGGGACATCGGAGGGACGGAGAACAGCCACGGGGCCGGGGGGTGGGACTTGTGGAGGGAGCAGACAAAGTGAGCTCTGAAGAGAAAGGGGAACGCTCGACAAAGTCCGGGGCTGGGACACACTCGGAGGCGTGTGGGGCAGGCTCACCCACTGCCTCACACACGCGGGCCCTGGGCCGCTGACACGGGATGGTGCTCCCAGCAGGCGCGTGAGCAGGACGCACGGGCGTCACGAGCGCTCGGCGGGAGGGCCAGGCCGGGCGGGACTTCTCGGGTCCACCGAAACGTGGGGGGTTTTCTTTTTCAGTAAATACTTTGGGAAATTTTTTGTTGGAGATGTGCGACAATTTGAAAAACCTTGCAGATGAGCCCCATGGCCTAGGAACAGCAAAAAGAATCAAGAAACAGGTCTGACTGTACGAACAGCGCATGTAAGAGAGAAAATGCACTGCTCAGCTCCTGGTCACCAGGAGGCTCCCCGAGGGTGAGTTCTGGGCGTCAAAGGTTACGACAAGGGCTCGACTGGCGGGGGGGGGGGGGGGGGGGGGGGCGGTGCCCCTCATCCCCGAGGTGCTGAACGGTCCACTATGCTCACGGACGGGTCCGACGGGACAGCGCCAGGTGTGACGGGCCCCACTCAGCACAACGAAATCGACTCTGTCGTTCCTCGGCAACAGAGCGCGAAGGGAACAGAACACAGATGCTC
The DNA here is from genome assembly GCA_002007465.1 of Ailurus styani. Taxonomy (NCBI): domain Eukaryota; kingdom Metazoa; phylum Chordata; class Mammalia; order Carnivora; family Ailuridae; genus Ailurus; species Ailurus styani. The sequence continues at coordinate 840,382 of LNAC01000187.1, forward strand.
CCCGGGCGTTCTCCTGACGTGGCCTCACTTCCCTGGCTTCGCATGTCCTCGCCTACACTTACCATCTCTCTCCCCGCTACTCGCGTCAGGGTGTCAGCGGGCCGGCCCAGCAGCCCCACCGCGGTGTCCCCACCCTCCGGCCACCGCTGAGCCACGGGCGAGTCCCACAGGACCAGCGCAGGCCTCGCCCGTCTGAGCCCGCGGGAGGTCCGGCCTCCGGGGCACAGTCTTCACCCGGGACCGCCTCCCGACGTTCCCAGGCTCAAAGGCTCAACAAAACGCTTATCACCGCTTGGGGAATGTGAACGCTCTCATCGACGGGAGACTTACCAGGTCATGGACAAGAACTGCAATATGCAGAACAGTAAGGCCAGGCCCTTCTTGTGCCACTGACAGCAGCAAAAACAGAGAAAGACCGAGTTAAGGGTTTTTAGAAATAGTTTTTCCAAGCAAGGTCAATTCCTCCCCTTCAAAATGCAGAAAATGGTTTCATTTAAGTTTTAGTACAACAGTTTTTGTTTTGGTCTTTTTAAAATATTTTTTATTTGGGCGCTTGGGTGGCTCAGTCAGTGAAGCATCTGCCTCCACCTCAGGTCATGATCCTGAAGTCCTGGGATCGAGTCCTGCGTCAGGCTCCCCACTCAGCGGGGAGTCTGCCTCTCCTCCTCTCTCTGAGAGGTATTCTCAAATAAATAAATATGTATGTATTTGAGAGAGAGAGAATGAGAGAAAAGGCAAGCTGGAGCAGGGGGCAGGGCAGAGAGAGAGAGAGAGAGAGAGAGAGAGAGAGAGAGAGAGAGAGAGAAGCAGACTCCCCGCTGAGCACTTCACTCCCGCTCTCTTGTCCATTTTTATTTGTATTTGTTCACTTCTTTATCCTCTACTACCTACAAATAAAAAGGCAGTTAGACCACCCAAGAGCCAGGAATCAATGCTCCACACAAACAGGTACAGTTTAAGGATATTTTTTTGAGTTATCATTGAGAAATGAGGCATAAACACTGTCACATAATTCAAGTTTAGTCCTTCCATCACCAAAATTAAAAAGAGAATCAGAACATTTTTGATAGAATATTCCTAAAACATATTATACACTACTCTTTCTTTTTTAAGATGTGCAGTTTTCTTGGTAGCCCACGAACCACCTCAAATCCCTTCGGGAAGCTGACGGGGGCACTCAATACACAAGATGAAGACTCAGAAGAGGCCCGAGAAGTGAGTAGAGTTGGAAAGCTGTCATTTCCGGGAGGCTAACAAGAAGCTAGTCGCCTTACCTCAAGAGGTACAAGACTAATTTAAGTTCTTTTGCTTTTTTTTTTTTAGTGATTTTTTCATCTTTCAAAAATTAAGTAAGTAATCTCTACTCCCTACATGGGGCTCCAACTCATGACCCCGACATCAAGCTGCACGCTCTTCCAACTGAGCAAGCCCAGTGCCCCCTTTCGCCTCTTCTGGCTCATTTGTTTTGGTTTGTTCTCTTGCCCTTTCTCCTCATTAGTTTCAACATCTTGTGACTCAAAATGTACTCCCGCACACGCAGCATCCCTGCGCCTGACGGTACAGCACGGCCCGGCCGGTGGCACAGCAGACGGAGAAAACACACCCGCAGCAAGAGCCTCTCGGAGCCTGAGGGTTGCCAGAGGAGCTGGTCCTTCTGCCCTAAGAGCGAGTCTGAACTCACCTGTCCGTTCTGGATAGCAGGGCCTCTCCTAAGTCTAACTACTAACCTGACGTTACTACACACAATCTTAGGGACACCCAACCTTTGGGGGTTTTAGACACCAGACTCTCAGCTCCTTTGGGATGGTGGTGTGACGACGCAGGTGAGGGCCCACAGTTAGCAGAAGGCAGGCACGGCTGATGGAACTTACCCAAAGAGCAGCACACAAGGTAAATACGAGACACAACTATAGGAAAGAAAAAAATTGCAAATGTGAGTCCTTCCAAAAGCTTTAAAAGATTCATAAACTACCCTGCATTCATGGGCACGCACAATAAAGCTCAAGGTCCGAATCAAGGACACACCACTGTTGCTGTACTTGCTCGGGGCCAAGTGCAAGACTTAAAGTCTGGGACTGCAGCGGCCCTCGGCCAACTACAAGCACCTCGTAACTACTCCGCGGATTAAATCAACAGAAAGGATGTGTGAGGAAGGGTACCCACTGTTTGTCATTTTTTTTTTACGTCTTGTATAACTAACGTCCCGTGTTCTACTAGCTTCGGGCGCACGGGATAGGGGTTTAACACTTGCATCCAGAACTCGGTGCTCGTCAGGACATCCGGCTCTTCAGCCCCGGACGAAGGCTGTCCTGGGGGGGCCGACGCGAACGTGTATGAACAGAACGCTGCAACTGGTACTGAGCACGACTGGGAACACCCAGGAAATTCTACTCTACTTAACTTGCATCAGGCATCTACTGCAATGATTTTCACACTGAAGATGACGTCATCACTCCACGTCCCCGCGTCCCCCGAGGAGGCAGGGGAGTGACGGAGAGGGACAGGGGGCCGACAGGCACAGCCCTGCGTGAGATCCCAGCCCGGACGCCCTGAGGGTTAAATCGGTCATCTGCTCTCGCCTTCAGCTCCCTGCTCTTGGAAATGAGGATGCTGTCTACCCACGTGCTCTAGAGCACGGGGACAGTGGTGAGCGGGTCAGAACGTGGCTGTCGTGCTCCTGTGTCCGGGGCCGGCCCTGAGAAGTGCTGCGAGGGGCAGTCACTGCCTCGCTGTCACGACTTCGCCTAAATCATGTCAGCAGCAGAGCTGAGCACGCAGGACACTCAACTAGGAACGTCGTGACTCAGGTCACCACCAAAGTTACGTCCTATTATCACTCAATGGTCTCTCCCTGCAAACGGTCTGTATTTTGAATGTTTGAACAGCCTTCTTGATGCTTATTTGTGTAGAGGACGAGGCTACAGCAGCTTCCGGGATATCCAAAATAAAGCCAATCTCCGTACGATCTGAGTAAAACACACACTCACCCGATCTAACAGCACACGCTTAGGTAACCCACACGAAGCTGAATATTAACGTACTGCTACACATGTTAATACAGGAAGTTCAAAGTAATTGAAAAATTAGAAAAATGGTAATAAAATATGATGCAATTAAATAAGGACATAAATAAAAAGTTAGGCTAAAAAAGGGGTTTTTTCCCCCTCTGGTAACGAGGTGGGCAAAGACTCCCACATATTGTGGCTGAGAACCCTGACCACACAGCAACCGGCATTAGCTGGGTTTCAAAGCTTCCCAGCGTTCCAAGGACATACTAGCTGATGTTGATCCCTAAGTTCAACAACGTGCTTGAAGAGAAATCTGCCAGAGACACAGACAAGCCCATTAGGAACCAGGGGCTCAGTGGAGAGAGGGACACTTGAGTTCCCTGGCCCACGAAACCCAAAATATCAGCCCTGAAACCAAAATGCATGATGTGCAAACCTTCTAACCACAAGCCCACTCCTGCTCCAGTTCAAAGACAGATCCCAAATTTAAGAGCAGTGTCCTGACAGCCATGCAGAAGACCCATCAAGTGATGAATGGCATCCTGAAAGGCACGGCTCAGAAGCCATCCTGCAGGGACTACAGACAGTCACACGGGGAAGGGACAGAAGCCAGACGACAGGCTACTTGGATGAAGCCGAGCGTTCCTGAGAAAAGAAGCTAACGGCCTCCGGAGAGCCCTGAGTCCCAGCCTACCCTCCGAAGAGCCCACACAGGCATCCGTCGTGAGGCGCTCTGTGGGGCTAGGAAGGGACACACACCCGCCACGCTCGTTAAATACTCGGAGCTCCGATGGTAGGTACGTGCAACAGAAAGCAGGACTGAGCAAATCAGCCAATTTAAGTCATGCTGACCCTCTAAGTTCTCTAAATGCACAGCCTTGAGGATAGGATTATTACACGCAGTAGAGAAATATCACAGTATATAGATAAAAGCAGGCAGTTATCTGTAGGATAATAATGCAAAAACCACTGCTCTAAGTTTTAACTTTCATTATTTACTTACAAGCATAATAATCGTTGCAAGCAATCTCGTCGTTTCAAACATCTTCTTCAGTTGCTTCGCGGGTCCCATTAGAAAGCACGTACTTAAAAGAGAAAAAAAGTCTGTACCACTTGAAACAAACAGGAGAGTGAGGAGATGGATCTACTGCTTTGTCTGGCTATATAAACACAAATGCTTTAAAGAAAAGATATCTTGTGTTGGTTTACTAATAACAATCTCTCACTAAAACAGTTATATTTTTCCTTAGCATTAAAGGGAAACTTTTTTTAAAACGTTCATACTTGATTTTTTTTAACTAAGCTCTAGGCCCAACATGGGATTGAACTCGTGACCCCCAGATCAAGAATCACATGGTCTACCGACTCAGCCAGCCAGGTGCCCCAAAGAGAAGCCGGACGCTGATGTCCTAGGACACCAGACACCAACGCCTCTCACGAGGCCTCCAGAGTGTTTCTTCCGAGCTCCAGCTGAACGTGATGCCGAGGCAGGTCCTGAACCCGCGGGTCGTCTGTTCCCAATCTGAGCCCCGTCAGGCATGGCCCTCCTCACCCCTGCACACTACCGACTGCAACACCGCTACACGCCCCCCGAGTAACAGTCAGTGGGAAGCCCCCCAACAGCCCGATCCTTGCCGCCACTGAGACAGGCCTTCCCAAGCAGGGAGCCGAGCGCAGCACCGGGAGGCGGGGCTCTGCGGACAGTCCGGTAGGAAGCCTGCCAGTCACCTTACTGGGCAAGTCACGGGTCATGACTCACCCTCTCTGGGCTACTGCCCCAGCCATAAAGTGGGGGTGCCTCAGAAACACAAGTGTCCCGAAGGCTTGCCTTTCCCACCGTTCCCATGCCACGACGCCCCGGGCACACGGCAGCAGTCAACAGGCGCTCACTGAACGAATGTCAATCTTGTGGCTCCAGAAGCCGTGCTGTTCAGAGAGCCTCCTGGGAAGGAAGGCTGGAGACGGCGCCGACAGACCCAACCCAGAGGAGCCCGACTACCGTACGTACCTGGCTAGCGCAGCAAGGTTTCCAAACGTATAAAACACAGCAAACAGCTTGATGCCACCAGGAAGCCACAGCAGTCCGGTCCCCTGAGTTCAGACAGATTTTGAAATAATTTTACCATTGTAATAGCGTAAAATATAACCACGCTACAATAGGAATAATGTGATTATATAATAATGTACAGTTTAACTACAAATGTGCCAGCGGAGTCTCTAGTTACATTGTTTTAAAAAGACAGCTAATTTTCATTGTTATTTGCTAACTGGACTCTTCTGCCTATTTTGCATATAAGTATATATAACTTAGCCCTAACAGAACCTTCCCTACACATGTGCATAAATCTCACCCTACTTAAATTAATATTCTTTATAAATGGCACGTTAAATAGTTAACGCATCTCAATTCCTGGCTCTGCCACTTTCTACACACACTGTTGTTTTTTTTTTTAATTATTTTCAGGGCACCTGGGTGGCTCAGTCATTAAGTGTCTGCCTTTGGCTCACGTCATGATCCCAGGCTCCTGGATCAAGCCCCGCATCGGGCTCCCTGCTCAGTGGGGAGCCTGCTTCTCCCTCTCCCACTCCCCCTGCTTGTGGGGTTCCCTCGCTTGCTGTCCCTCTCTGTCAAATAAATAAAACCTTTGAAAAAAAATTTTTTTTCACAACCTGTAACCCCCCAGCCCAGGCAAATCCTAATTTCTGCATCTGTGCACTGCTCTCTAGCCCCGTCTGTCGGGTGACTGCGCCCCCAGAAACAGTGCCGAGCCGGTCCAGATGGCGGGCTACCCGCCAGAACTACGTGGGCCACGTCGGGCCTAAAACGCAAGTCAGGAGAACCGAGGGCTGTAACTCACAAGGATAGAGAAGAAAATGCCGCACACGAAGCAGATGACAAACCACTTCAGCCGGGTGTTGAAGCTGAGGGACGTGGCGTCCAGGACCTGAGGAAGGAAGGGGGATCAGAACACGTCCTCCGGCTGCCTGGGGCGGTCTGACTTCACGCGGCAGGACAGCCAAACCCGAGCCTGTCCGCGGGGTCTGCGTGCCTGTGCCTGCGGCAGGTCACCTGAGACGGGGAAGACCCCCCTCACCCCCCTCACCCCCGGGGCTGTGAAGGGCAATGTGAGCACGACGTGGGGCGGAGGGCGGTCTCGGGTCACCGCTGGTCCCTCTGCCAGCGGGACGACAGGTGTGCCCGTGACACCGTGCTCCTGGTTTTAACAGCCCTTACCCGCAGGACAGCAGACACACCCCGACACAGATGAAATGACAGAACGCAGGATACGTATTATAAAATACTCAGCGACTGAACAAATGGGGTAAGATGAAACGAGACCAGCAAAATGCGGAGCGCTGCTGAGGCTGGGTCCCAGGTGCACAGGGCTCACCACGCCTCTTTTAACGTCCCTGCCGGAGGCCGCGCAGGAGAGCCCCCAAGTGCAGAGCCTGAGACAGGGGTTCTGGTGCATGAACTGCTCTCAGCAGAAACCCTGAGGGAAGTGAGAGGAGCTAATGAGGAAGGGGAGGGATCATGTGGTTTCAGCTGGAGTTCAGCTCGGGCGGGGCTGTCAACCACTCAGTGTGGGTCCCGCCCTGATGCAGGAGCTGGCCTTCTGGAACCCACCATCCGCCAGCGGCCACGGGCTGTCAGCAGAGTGGGGGTGCTGCAGGAGGGCACGGCTGTGGGCCCCTGGGGGCTGCGTACACCTGGCTCACGATGGCGACCCGGGCAGCCAGCCGTCGTGTCTGCCCCTGCACACGTAACTTTCACTTACTATAAAAAAAAGTTCACTTAAAACCAACTGAGGAAAGCCTGAGGTACCTCAACGATTACTATAAAACCACAATTTTAAAATGATCATTTATGCTAGAGCAACCGCACTGCTCTATGCAGACTGCAACCAAACTGCGTGGGCAGAGTGGCAATCACGGGGCGTGTCCTCTGCAGTAATCCAGACGCGGCTGTAGACACACTCAGATCTCTAGTGACACTTGAAACTTACTCCCCAGTGAAGCTGAGAAAGTATCAGCAGTGGTTACTTCAGGAAACTAGAAATATATATTAACTTTATATCAAAGCTTAATTTCCAACTTACATTACCATCCTTAAAAATAAGATCATGTGCTTATAAAGTATTTTCAAGAATAACGAAGCAAAAACAAAATTTCTATGCAAAAGCTCAAAAATACCTTTCGCTACATTCCTTACCTCAACCGATTAACCTGGGAATCCTTACGCAGCATGAAAAGTAGATAAAAATAAACAAAGACTGTAAGTACAACATATATCGGTTAACACATTTTAAATGTTTTTTAAAATTTGCTTTAACTCCCATTCTTGTTTCTAGCAATGGCACCAGCTGAGAGCAAAACTACTGTTTCATGTTAAACAACGATTAGACTTGCCTGTGAAAACGTCAGGTGTCAAGTGCTCTGACCAGGAACAGGCCCTGCCGTGACTCCACCGCGCGGAGCAGCGCGAGCCCGAGCGCTCACGGCGCAGCAGCCGGCGGCCGGTGGGCGCACAGCAGTGTCCGCGGAAGCCAACTCAGCCCCCGAGCGAGAGTGCAGGGCCGTGGGCCCCCGAGCGAGAGTGCAGGGCCGTGGGAACGGGCTGACAGGTTCCCCTCGCCCCCCTGTTCCTAAGTTCACTGCTGGTTTTCTCTGGGCCCGGTTACGTATGTAATTGTAGCTATTTCCCCCTTATTACCATCTTCCAAGGGATGATCTTTAAAAGGGAACAAGTTATTTCCATTTGTAAATACGTAAATGCAAATTGCCCACAAGCAAATGACTTGCCTCGAGCTTTGCCTACTGTCCAGGACACGGAACAAACCACCAGTTCCCAAACGCCTACCGGGGAAAACACGCAGGAAGGCCCGGCACCGCGCTCTCCATGAAGGAGCCAGAGGAGCGGACCTGCAGCCCCGCTGCAGCAGAAGCGCTCAGGTGCCACTTTCTGGTCCAAGCACCACCAGGAACGAGCCCAACAAAACCAGCAACCGTGCTGATTTCTTAAAGGTTGTCTCAGAAAAGAAAAACGCATGGACACTGGCACCGAGTACTTATTTGTTATCAAAGGTAGAGGCAGCGGGGCGCCTGGCTGGCTCCATTCATTAAGCATCCGCCTCTTGGTCTCGGCCCTAGGTCCTGATCTCCGTGTCATGGGATCGAGCCCCACACTGGGTTCCGAGCTCAGCAGAAAGTCTGAGACTCTCACTCTTCCTCTGCCTCAGCCCCTCCCTCCACTCCCTTGCTCTCAAAATAAACACATAAAAATTTTCAAAAATAATTAGAGGCCACCTGGGTGGCTCAGTCGGTTAAGCATCTGCCTTCGGCTCAGGTCATGATCCAAAGGTCCTGGGATCGAGTCCCACGCGGGGCTCCCTGCTCAGCGGGGAGCCTGCTTCCTCCTCTGCCTGCCACTCCCCCTGCTTGTGCTCTCTCTCTCTCTCTCATGCTCTCTCTCAAATAAACAAAATCTTAAAAATAAGCAAACAAAAATAATTAGAAAAACAAAACAAAGGAAGAGGAGGCAAAGAGAAAGGCTCTGGTGACCCTCCCCTTCTCTGCGCCCTCCTCCTGCTGCAGCAAACAGCACCGCCGGGAGCCAGCGATCGTCGGCAGACGTCTCCCAGCAACATCAGAGGTGGGAGAACGACCCCACAGCCCCGCGGACACTCGCCTCTCTCCGAGCGGTGCAGAAGTGGGAGCACAGCCCCAGTCACAAAGCGGACAGCTGTCCCGGCCTGAGCCTTGCTCCGGAGCTACCAGCGCTGGAGTAACAGGAACGCGGTGGGCTTTCCGCTCACGAACACCGCGAACGCAGTCCTCCTCCAAGTCCTCCCTCAAATGACAGAGGCGCAGAGAGACGTAAAGACGAGCCGACGCCGCGCTCAAGGGACAGGTGTCCAGAGACGCTCCCGAGTGGGACTGTTGCCCCACGGTCTCAGGTGCTCTGCTCCTCACTCAGCCTCCTCTGTGACCAGCGGGCCCTCGTCACTCCTGTCCCCTGGCGCTCTCCCTGTCATGCTCTGTCACTCGGGACCTCCGATGACAGGTCCTGCCCTGGATCCTGGCAGAGTCTTGGACGATCCCAACGTGCACGTGGGCAGCGGGCCTTTCTGCTCCTCGCCCCTCATCTCCATGGCCTGTGCCCTCCACTCCTTCGGTGACCCAGGACACTCTTACTCCCCGAAATGACTCTAAGCCCAAACTTCAAGCCACTGCTCTCGGGCCCCGACGTCCCCCTGGGGGCACGCGGATCGAACGGCTCGTGCCTGGACTGCCCTGAAGCCTCGGGGTCCCTGCACCCAGCCCACTGGTCCTTCTCTCCTTTCTGCAGAAACCACGTGCTCCATCAGCTGAGTGAGACATTTAACATTCCCTTCCTGCCGCATCCACCTGGCAAAAAGCCACCACGACTCAAGCCCGCTTCCCCTTCCCCTGGCCAGTGAGGTGGCGGGACGGGCGGATCATAACCAGGTCATCGCCCCCCTCCCGTGGGCCCTGACGCCGCCTGCCTGGCACCCGTCTTCTCCCTCCACGGCCCGCGGGCTATTTCAAACCTCCGGCGTGGCCCTGACACACCTCCTGTGCAGCAGCGTGCCCTCCGCCACGCCGAAAACACACACCCTCCGCCGCTCGCTTCCACCAGACCGCCGAGGCCCCTCAAGCCCCGCTTCTCTTCCTTTCCATGGCTGACCGCAGAGGGGCTGAGCTCAATCCACGCTGCCCCTTGACCTTGTCCCGGGACGCGCGGTATCACCCGCTCGCCCCTCCCAACGTGAGCCACGGTCTCTCCCCGAAACCATTCCCACCAACCTGCCCGCGGGATTAGGCCTCTTCCGGCCTCAAGCGGCAGCTCGCTTGATCTCCCCCTCCGGCCCCCGCTCATCCCTTCCCCCACAAACACGACAGAGCGCTCCGAGGGGCTTGTTCTCAGGGCTGAGCAGCCTGGCCCTCCACGCACCCTCCTGCCTGCTGAGCCTTGTGTTCGGGGCTCCCTCGACAGGGAGCGCACGCCGACCAGGGCCCAGACCACGGGGGAGAGCGGCACAGAGGGAGCCACCCCTCCTCGCTTCCAGCCTCCTGCTGCTACTGTCACAGAAACCGATCCAAGGCACAATTTGCCCTGTCACTTTGGCCTACTGCTTTTTTTCCCTCAAGATTTTATTTACTTATTTGAGAGAAAGAGAGCATGAGTGAGCGCACACGCGCGGGGAAGGGCAGAGAGAAAAATCACAGGCAGAAGCCCTGCTGAGCAGGGAGTCCAACTTGGGGCTCGGACCCAGGATCCCAGGATCACGACCTGAGCCTAAGTCAGATGCTTATGAGCCACCCGGGCACCCCGGCCCATTGCTTGAGTCGGCTGCTCTTACCCTGACTGCCTGGCAGCTGAGCACGATGCTGGTGACACAGCTGTGACCGTGAGAAAGTGGCTGTCTTCGCAGCAGCAAACACCCACATCCTAGCACCTCAGGGGCCGTGTGAGCGGCAGGGAGGACTTCAGCAGGTCCGAGGCCGGGGCGGGGGCAGGGCTGCCCCCGCAGCTGGATCCGGAGGCTTGCTAACGGCCCCTGGGGAGGTCCTCGAACAGACAGCCGACCGAGGTGGTGACAACAGAGGGAGAGAACCCTCTCCTCCCTGTGACACCAACCTCCCCCCCCCCC
>LNAC01000187.1:853831-878765 GCA_002007465.1 Ailurus styani
CCTGCGGCTGCCGCTCCCACGGATGCGGTCCCGCCTCCTTGCAGCGGCGCCTGCGGTGCGGGGGGCGCGCGGCTGCTGCCTGAGGCCTGAACTCGGTGCTTCCGCGCGGACTTCACCTCGGTGCCGCAGCCGCAGGGCCGGTGCTCCAGACCCGAGCCCCACGCTGCGGCCCCGGCCTCCGGTACCGCGGCCCCAGGACCCAGTACCGCGGCCCGGCACCCGTACTCCGGCCCGGCACCCAGTACCGCCGTCCCGACTCCCGGCACTGCGGCCCGACACCCGGTACCGCGACCCGGCACCCGGTACTGCAGCCATAGCATCCAGTACTGCAGTCCCATCACTCGGCACTGCAGACCCAGCACCTAGTACTGCAGCCCTAGCATCCAGCACTGCAGCTCCGACAGCCAGTACTGCGGCCCCACACCCGTTACTGCCGCCCTACAACCAGTACTGCGGTCCCGGCATCCCGTACTGCAGCTCCAGCATCCAGCACCGCAGACCCAGAACCTAGTACCGCAGCTCCAGCACCCAGCACCGCAGACCCAGCACCTAGTACCGCAGCTCCAGCACCCAGCACCTCAGACCCAGCACCTAGTACCGCAGCTCCAGCACCCAGCACCGCAGACCCAGCACCTAGTACCGCAGCTCCAGCACCTAGTACTGCAGCCCTAGCATCCAGCACTGCAGCCCCGACATCCAGTACTCCGGCCCCGACACCCAGTACTCCAGCCCCAACAGGCAGTACTGCGGTCCCGGCATCCCGTACTGCAGCTCCAGCACCCAGCACTGCAGACCCAGCACCTAGTACCGCAGCTCCAGCACCCAGCACTGCAGACCCAGCACCTAGTACCGCAGCTCCAGCACCCAGCACCGCAGACCCAGCACCTAGTACTGCAGCCCTAACATCTAGCACTGCAGCCCCGACATCCAGTACTCCGGCCCTGACACCCAGTACTCCAGCCCCAACAGGCAGTACTGCGGTCCCGGCATCCCGTACTGCAGTTCCAGCACCCAGCACTGCAGACCCAGCACCTAGTACTGCAGCCCCAGAACCCAGCACCGCAGACCCAGCACCTAGTACTGCAGCCCCAAGGTCCAGGATTCAGACCAACATCCCGTGCTGCAGGCCCCGCCATCCAGGGCAACCAATGCGAAGTGCAGGCCCAACACCAGAAGGATGCTGGGGGCCAGTTTGGGAATACTGACAGGTAGGGTTTCAGTTCTAAGCTGAACATCTTACTGAGTCAAGTTGTCAAAATATCTTCACGTGTAAGGAGTCAGGGAGGGAAGGGCTGGCTTCGGGACAGATGGTTCTCTGTTCTGATTTCTGCCACTCCCCATGTGGCCCTGGGAATCAGCTTTTCCCAGTCTAATCCCCTCAAGACGTAACACCTACTTCAATGGGTAAATGAGAATAGATACACCACGCGTGATCTCAGGTGATAGCAGGAGGCCACCTTATTCCTTTTTACTTGTGAGTGCACTTATTCACTCAGTTTATCTTTCAACTAGGAATTTGAAAGAGTGAAGCCCCGCTTACGAGAGGAATAACTAATCCAACCCATCATTCCAGTTTTGCATGAACACTGCAAACCTCCCAACAACGGTTTACTGCTCTCTGGTTGTTCTGGGGTGACTGAACCCATGGGTAAGTAGCATTTTTTATTCTTAATCTCCACCATGGATATTTTAAAGAGAGATTAAAAATTAGGGCTACCTGTGCAATATGAACGTCAGAGTATCTTGGAGCTTTCCATAAAACTTTCCATGGTTCTCTAAGGTCATCAAGTGATAGGTTTTGCTTTTGAGTTTGGTAAGATCATAATGAAAGTGTCTATTATTTTGTTTTGTTACATCGCCCAGATTCCTAAAATCTGACAATTAAAAGGTGTTCCCCAAGGACCTTTATTATCCATAATACTGCCTTCAGTAGAGATTTTATCTAATCTCAGATAAATACAGATATTATAAAAACCCTAATAAAACATGTACTCAGATAAAGCAGTCCAATCGTCAGCACCTTTGAGGCAGAAATACTTACATTTGGCCTATATTACTAAAGTGTGAGATCTTATCTTTTTTATCCTTAATTTTAAAAGATGAGAAATAGATAATAAACATCTGTTATAAGATAAATCTCTATGCCTCTAATTAATAAAAGAGTAAATACATCTATACCATCTGTAAAGCCTTCTTTTTAAAGTATAGTAACTTTAGCTTTCCATGTGCAAAAAGACAAAACAAATGGAAATCTCTAGTAATGGACAGAAAGCTTTCCAAGGATATATGAGATTGAACCATGTAAAACTGACAATGTCCAACTACTTTTAATCTAAAAAAGGACAATTTCCTATGTTTTAACCTGTACTTATCTAAGAAATTTTACTTGGAAAATAATACTGAATGTTTAAGAATGTGGTTTGGGCTTTTTCACTTCTTGTACCCCCCGAGCCAGGCTTAGGTTGCTGACAAATACTGCACAAAGTGTATTGAGGGTGTCACCCCCAATGCCAAGAGTAAAATGCTGGGATCCAGGCTCTGAAACCAGACTGCCTGGGTTAGAGTCTTGGCTCCCGCGCTTTGTAACTCTGGGATGTTGAGCAAGCAACCTACAGTATTTCACTTTCTCATGTGTGAAAATCAAGGTGATAACAATTCCTACCTTGCAGGGTTGTTATAAGGATTGAATAAAACATTGCTACAATGGATCCTTCATGGGTTCTGTATTTGCAAATTCGCCTACTTGCCAAAGTTCATTTGTAATCCCTGAGTCAATACTTGCAAACGTTTTCATGGTCACTGAAGGACGGGTGCAGAACAGCATACAATTTGGATCTTCTGGGGAGCATGGTCCCAGCTCTGAGTGACCAAGGTGATGCTCTCCCTTCTTGTTTCAGCTCAGACTCTAAACAGCTGCCATTTTTTGTGGTCTCTTTAGTGCCATGTTTTTCACATTTTTGTGCTTTTTCTTGGTGATTTCTTTTAAGACTTTGTTTAAGTTTTATTTATTTATCTGAGAGAGAGAGCAAGCATGAATCGGGAGAGGGACAGAGGGAGAAGGAGAGAGAATCTCAGCAGACTCCCCTCTGAGCATGGAGCCCAGTGAGGGGCTCAATCTCAGAACCGTGAGATCATGACCTGAGCCAAAACCGAGAGTCAGATGCTCAACCCACTGAACCACCCGGGGTCCCCTTTGGTGATGATTTCACTGTTTTAAATGGTCCCCGAGCCTAGTGCTAAGTGCCGTCTAGGGTTCCTGTGCAGGAGGAGCCCTTGGCCCCCGGCTGCTTCCCCGGGGACTGTGGTCTCCACCTGAAATCAGCCCCGGTCCCCTCCACTCACCTCCCTCTCTTCACCTGACATCAGGAAAGCAAGAGTAAATGAGGCAAAGACAGGCCAGAGACGAGAGCCTGGGTCAGAGCGACAGAGTCTCCCTGCTGGGGGGGTGGGCCGCAGGAGCTGGAGTCTGGTCCTTTCTCCAGGCCCAGCCCACCCTGCAGATGGGACCCTCCTTCCCGTGCCAGGAGCTCTGCCTCCGAGGGACCCCGCGTGCAAACCACCCCCCCAATTCTCACTTTTGGTGAATGAGGCTTGGTTCCCAGATGGCTTCTTAGGAGAGGAACATCTATAGGAGTGCGGGGACTTTCCCCAGAGGCAGCATTTCCAGCATTTCGAACGAAGATAATCTAGAACCTTTAAAACGTCCTCGTCCCATCTCTAAGCTCTTATATAGCACTTGGCAGGAAGTATCGAATGTGTCCAACAGTCTTAAGGGTTCAGGTAGGAGATGACACTTGAAATTGAGCAGCTAGAGGTACTTTGGAAAGAGTGCAGAACCCCCAAGTTTGGAGAGATCGCATGACATTTAATCATTGGTTTTCGTAATTACTCTCTCTTGAGCTTGTCTCAACTGCTTCTCCGGACATGGTAGCAAATCTTGATACAAGTAACATGGTATTTGTACGATACATAGTATCATCTATGTGTGATACTATGATACATAGTAACGCCGTATCTTCCTTAAGGCCTGAGCCCCCTCCCCCATGCTTTGTGAAGGAACAAATCCGTTTCCAGCGAGCAGGTCTGTGGCCAGAGTTCCCTGAGCGCCTCACAGCAGAAGGGGTGCGGGTCAGAGGGGAGCAAGGTGGGGCTGAGCAGAGGGACCAGGACCGCTGGTCAAGGTCTGGGTGGGAAAAGAGAGATTCTGGTAGTTGCTTAGAAGTTACATAACTGAGCAGAGAGGAGATGAAACAGGCCTCGAGAAAACCCGCCTAAGTTCTAATCACGCTTCCTGTTTTTCCGAAGAGACCTTAATTCTCCGGGTCGCATTTCCTGGTTCTGCCCCTGCCATCCCCCCAGAAACAGTGCGCTGCCGCCGCCAGGAAGGTGACAGGAGGGAGGTGGCCGATTCCAGCCCCCTCCCCGAGCTTCCGCTGAGTCAGCAAGGGTCCCGCATTGATCCAGAGGCATAACCGTGACCGTGACCGCGGAAGGGAAAGCAGACACGGAGGCCAGTTAAGTGCCAGCGCGTGAGAAGGCAGGGATCCCGGAGATACGGGCCTGCGGGTGGTCCCCTCACCTCGGGCTGGCCACCCAGTCTGGCCCCGCCTGCGGCCACTCTCCATGCACTGGCTGGAGAGGCCCTTCAATTTTCTATTTCTTAATTTTTTGACGTGGAGGTCCTTTTTAATCTGTCCCACTCATTCCTTTGCTTAAAAACCTTCGACTCCCCCCATGTTTTTAGAATAAAGGCCACAGCGATAATCATAAAGGACAAAGTAAGCTAGCATAATACACAGTTCAGCCCTCTCTCCAGCCTCATGCATTACCACGTTCTTTGCACAAGACATGCGTGTGCACACGTGTGTACGTGCACGCACACACTGTATAAACACACTCAGTCACACGGTTAGCCAGACCACCCTGCTCTGAGTCTGTGACATCCGTGCCCCACCTCCAAGCCTTTCTCTACTCAGTTCTCGTTGCTTGAGATCTTACTTCCCCAGAATGCCTCGTGCCCCACCCCCAACTCCTCCAAGCTTCTTTTCTTGGCCAGTTCTCGCTTGACCTGTGAGTGTCCTTGCAAAGCCTTCCCGGACCTCCCAAGACATGGCCAGGTGCCCCTCCCCGTGGCCTCCTTGCTGCTCTGCGTGTCCCGCGCAGACTCACCGGTCACTCTGTTGATGCCTGTCCCCGGCAGCTGGCCCCCTAGATGGCCCAGTGCCCGTCCCATGGCCGAGAGCCCGGCACTGGATGGAAGCTCAGCATGTGTTCCTCTAATGAATAAGTGAGTAACAATAACTGGAGCCTGTTAAAGAATCTCAGGTATAAATTGCTTCCTTACGACATCTCGGGTTGACTGGAAGGGAGAGAATAAATCTAGATGTTCATTAACGAACAATTAGCCCTTGAGGATGTCCCGTGCAGCAGCGCCGCCTGGTCGGCAGCAGAGGTACCAGGACGAGTGAGAGAAGTCCTGGCCCAGCCTAGTGATGGAGCCAGCGGGAAGAGAAGAGGCTTTAAGAGGTCATTATAATGGGTAAACAAAGTGGGGTACGGGCAGGCCGTGGACTGTTACTCAGCCGTAAAAAGAAATAAGCTATCAAGTCATGAAAAGACATGGCGAAAACTTAAATGCACATTACTAAGTGGAAGAAGCCAATCCGAAAAGGCTATGTCCTGTATGATTCCGACCACACGGCATCTGGAAAAGGCAAAACTACAGAGACAGTGAAAAGATCGGTGTTCGCCAGGGGCTGGGGACAGGGAGAATGGGTGGAGCACAAGGGATCTTTAGGGCAGCGAAACTGTTCTGTAGGACACTTGTCGTGGGGGGTACGTGTCCTCTCACTTCTATCATAAGCCAAAGAATGGACAACACAAGGAAGGAGTCCTGGTGTAGAAGTTGGACTTGAGTTAGTAACAGGGTATCAGTTGGTTCATCGACTGTAACAAACACTAACAAGTCCTAGTGCAAGATGCTAATAGTAGAGGAAACGGAGGGGGGAAGCAGTATACGGGAACGCTCCACTTTCTGCCTCTTTTCCAGGAAACCTAAAACTGCTCCCCAGATGGTGTACTATTTTAAAAAATGATAATATGCTCCTGAGTTAGTTGTGTTTGTGAGCAGGGCTCTGTAAGGCCATGCAGGCTTCTGCACGAGCTGCTCCTTGGAGCTCTGTGGGTCTTGGCGGGCAGGAGAGGCCCCCAAGACTTTGGGAACGAGTGGGCATGGACCGCGGAGAGGACATCCTCAAGGGCTAATTGTTTGTTAATGAACATCTAGACGGTTGTGAGTGTCCGTTGTTTGGCTGTATGAGCAGCACAAGAGGCAGACGTGAGTTAGGGCAAGTGGGCAGGAGCTCACCGGGGAGGCCTGAGGATGTTGTCCTGGTCAGTTCCGGCTCCCACACCAAATACAGGCTGCGCAGCTTACAGAAATTTCTGTCCCATGGCTCTGCAGCCTGGAAGTCCAAGACCAAGGTACAACTGATTCAGTGTCTGGTGAGGGCCAGTTCCCGGCTTGCGGACGGTCACCTCCTGCCGGTGTCGCACATGCTGGACAGAAAGGAAGTTCTGGCGGTTCCCTCTTTGTATAAAGGCACTCATGCCCCCCAAGGGCACCATTCTCATGGCCTAATCTATCTCCATCTCCCCCAGAGGCCTCCTCCAAATACTACTGCACTGGGCATGAGGGCTTCGACATGCAAAGCTTGGAGGGACATGAACATTCAATCCGTGGCAACCTTGTTAAGGATCTGAGATTGTCACCTCTGAAAGATGGGAAGCCATTGAATCTGTCCCATCTAACGTGAACACAGCACATCCAGCTTGCGGTTTTTAGAAAGCTCACTCGCTCAGGACGCCTGGGGGCTCAGTCAGTTAAGCATCTGACTTCGGCTCAGGTCATGGTCCCAGAGTCCTGGGATCGAGTCCCGCATCAGGCTCCTTGCTCAGCGGGGAGCCTGCTTCTCCCTCTGCCTCTGCTGCTCCCACTCCTGCTTCCCCTCTCTCGGACAAATAAAATCTTTAAAAAATTTAAAAAAAAAAGCAAGCAAGCTCACTCAGTCATGCTGGAAAGTCTCAGCAGGCTGGTGTGGATGTGCACCCCCCGAGGGTCTGTGTGGTGGGCCAGGAGGGGAGGCACCCCCTTCGACAAGGACGGTGGGGAGGCAGTCAGCACGAACAGTCAACAGACTGCGAGTGGGACCCGCGGGCCTTGATGGCGTGCAGAGGGTGGCAGAGCGGGGGGCTCCGGGGGCGGACCCGGCA
This sequence comes from Ailurus styani, assembly GCA_002007465.1. Taxonomy (NCBI): domain Eukaryota; kingdom Metazoa; phylum Chordata; class Mammalia; order Carnivora; family Ailuridae; genus Ailurus; species Ailurus styani. Next base: position 861,104 of record LNAC01000187.1, read on the forward strand.
TGGTGCACAGAGGGGCTGGCGGTGGAAATTCGGGGGGCATCGGGGTGCAGCCCCCGTGGTGCAGGAAACCCCCCAGGAAGCATGTGGGCAGAGGAGGTGTCTGCACAAAGGAGAGGAGCCGTGAGCGGGGCGGGGCGGGGAGGCGGCGCAGTGAGGTCCTGTGCAGTCCTTTGTCTACGACAAGCAAGGTGGCGGCCTCCGGGGGCCCCCAGAGCTGTGCACCCCCGTCACTCTCCCTTCAGAGGACTCGTGCGTATTCGAACGGCCCGACTCAACCAGGCATTTCCTGTGCCATGGGTGCTCATGGACCGTCAGCCCATCCCCGAAGACAAGATCCAGAATCTTGGCTGTGAGCTGAGTATGTGCAGCGAAGCCCCATCCGCCCTGACACTCAGGTTCTCATTGGCTGAGCCACGTAAGTCACCAAATGGGGAGTTTTCCCCAGGGATCTGCACTCTGTAGAAAATACCCTCCTCCTAAATTTTGCTCGTCTGTGTTATTATTGAAAAAAAGACACGACGGTAAGTTTTCAATGGCTCTTGGGCGTTGTGACTTCCCCAGAGAGACATGTTTACACCTCGGTCCCCCCGAGAGAAAGTGCCTTCCCAGGTCCTTTCTCCTGAAAGGCAGCAGGGGACCTGGGCCCCTAAGCGGGGCACCGCGCTCTCTGCTGTCCCTTTCCGGCAGGAACGTCCCCACTGCGGCCGCGCGGAGGCTGTGAGCGCGGCTCTGGTCACCGCGTGGTCAGGCCTCTGGAGGCCTTCCTGAAGCCGCTTCGCTAGTCCGTGAAGACAAGTCCTCCTTCATGACCGACGCTTGGAATGAACGAGCCAGTAGTAAACGAGTTTGGGATGTTGATTGCTTCAAAGCAAAAGAAAACTTAGCATTTTGATCATTTGTTTCTCCTGATCCATTTGCTAATATCCCGGTTAGTTGATGGAAATGTGACTTTAATATGGCACATGTGGGCGCCTGGGTGGCTCAGTGGGTTAAAGCCTCTGCTTTCGGCTCAGGTCATGATCTCAGGGTCCTGGGATCGAGGCCCGCATCGGGCTCCCTGCTCGGCAGGGAGCCTGCTTCCCCCTCTCTCTCTGCCTGCCTCTCTGCCTACTTGTGATCTGATCTTTCTGTGTGTCAAATAAATAAAATCTTTAAAAATAATAATAATAATATGGCACATGTGCATAAAGCGTGTTTCCCTGATAATTATGCTAATGACCAGGATGCAATCTGTAGAAGAAAAGTGTGTATCAGGGCGCCTAAGTTACAACCTAATTAAAATAACGTCATCTTGCTCTTCAGGGATCAGTGGACTCATGTGTTCACTGTGGACTTGGTACTTTATTCAGAGAAGGAAAAGATACCACTTCATCCTCAGAGAGTTCACAAACTGTTTTTTGCAATAAGATTTAATAGAGATGAACGAAAGCACGCCGGCCGACAGTGGATTCTGACTTCCCGCATCAGACGCTTGCTACTTCAACTGTGGTCCCCGAGGGCAGCCCAGCTGCGCCTGGAGGCCGGTGGCAAAGGCAGGCTCAGAGCCCTGGGCGGCCTGGCGCAGGACAGCCTCCCGCTCCCACGACCCTCCAGTGGGGGAACACGCCCCGCGCAGCGTCCCGACAGCAGTTTCCCCTGGTGTCCCCACGGAGGCTCACAGACAGGGCGACTCCAAGGCCCTCTCATTCAGGAAGGGGATTTTTGTACGAAAACAAGGATTTGCTGCCAGACTTCAGAGATGCCCCTTTCAGAATCTATTGATTTCCTGCTTCTTTCTCCAACGCAACTCTCTCTGCAGAGCCCAAGCCACATCCCTCTCGGCAGCGAAAACGTCCTTGCCTCCCCGCGGCCTGGCTCCTCTGCTCTAACCATGTCCCTTGCCTGGACCCGCGTGACCAGTGGAGGGCAGGCGATGGCTCCTCGGCCTTCACACCTGCATGGGGCTCCCCTGCAAACAGGTCAGGTCCTTCCGGCCTGTCCCAGCTGGGTTCCACAGGAAACACGCAAGCAGGTGTCTGTGTGCCAGACACAGGACCAACAGTCGGGGGGAACGGCAGGGGCAGGGCAGGCAGACGGACCTAGGAATACAAATTGTCACCTCAAAGTCGTCAAGCCTGCAGAGCACCCTCGTCTCTGTGTCGGGCAGGTCCCAGGGGGGACTCAACCAGCACTCAGGGGGCTCTCCCAAGGTTACGTGTGACAGGGGTCAGCCTAGTGACCGAGGACAGGGGAGCAATCGTGCAGCCCACTGCAAGGTCAGTATTGGGAGCTAAGGCAAGGTCCCCGACGGCCACAACTTGGGGTGGGGCGGGGCAGAGGCCAGTGCGGCTGTGTAGCCAGAAAGGCTTAGCAAGCTGCGCTTTCCTGAGGCTGACTTGGCTGATGACCAGGAAGTGACTGTAGGGACAGCTTGGAAACAGCTTATCTCAATGCGAGGGCTGTCTGCATTTGGATGCTGACTCTCATTTGTCATGACCAATTCACTTCATGCTTTTCTCTGTTTTCTTCTCTGCAAATTGGGAATCCTAATAGAACTGACATCATAGGGATGGTGGAAGGATTAAATGCGATTTTGCAGGTGGGGGTCTTGGAACAGCACCTGCTACGTGTCACGAGCTCCATCAATGAATGATGGGTTTTGGCATTGTTTGTTGGGATAAACCATTACTTGTACTCCTGCTTGGTCACTTATTGGCTATGATGTTGTGCAGATGGCTTTGTTTGTGTTTTAACTTCATGTCTCTCCTTAGAAGAAAACATTATTACGTGCACTTTTTGGTTGATTGCCTCTTCTGGAAATTCTATTCTCTGGATAAGAAAATGAACTGCAATTTTGTGCTAAACAGTCTGTTTAGATCATCAGAGGGGCAAAAAAGGGAAAGAACAGTTTTGTGTTGTTGCAAAGAATATTCACATGCAAGATGCACAGATTGGCGTCTTGCTTTGCTGTGAGCACTCAGTTACATTTGCTGACCTTGATGCATGCTGTCTTCACTCCGGAACAATCCATATTTAAATGTCAGAAGATAGATTGAAATCTATCACACTTTTCAAGTCTGCTTTGTTTTCCCATCACCAGAATGTGAGTGTGTTATAGAACTTCTGGCGGGAACTTTCCATCTGCTGTATACAGATCTTGGTCAAGTGAAGTCAATGTAATTGATGCTGATAAAAGTTCCTAAAAAGTTCAATGGAAAACCGTGAGTTCTGGGTGCTGATGTGAGTTTCGTATTTCTGCTAATACTGATGGCATGATTTGTGACATTTATCCCAAGAGCCAGTGTCATTTGAGAGTTGTGCACCCCAGTTTTCTAACCAGCCCATCAATGAGCCCTCCAGAAACTTTGCAATTGGAGCATACCCGGTGAGCTTACCTGATTCAGCGGGCTCTCCAGTTTACCCCTGAAGTTGGTGGGTAACATTACATAGCGATTGCTCTTCCAAATGCTGTAGGGTAGTTTGGCCGGATTCAAGGTCATTCAGCCCATTACATGGTTTTCCTAGGATCAGAGTCTGGGCTTTAATTTTCCCTTGGTAATGAAGCCATGCTTGGTATCCATGACCTTGGCACAGTACATTTTCCAGGTGAGAAGGATGAGTATCTCCCTGTAGGATAAGCTTCTCAGATTCAGGTACTAGATCTATATTATCCTGGGTTTTTTGGTTATTTTTTTCCCCTGTCTCTCTTCATATATTCTCAAAGTGCAACAAAATCATGTAACATAGTAGATTCTCCATTAGTATTTTTTTGCATGAATGAATCAACAAAAGTTATAATTCTTAAAGTTCACTAGGAGATGCCTGTGGGGCTCAGTCGGGTGAGCGTCTGTCTCTTGATTTGGGCTCAGGTCGTGATCTCAGGGTCGTGAGATCGAGCCCTGGGTCAGGCTCCATGCTGGGTGTGGAGCCTGCTCAAGATTCTTTCTCTTCCTCTCCCTTGGGCCCTCCTTTCTCTCTCTCTCTAAAAACCCAAACCAAATAGAACAGTTCCACATATTTAAAAGATCACACAGAGGGGGCGCCTGGAGGCTTCTGTCAGTTGGGCATCTGCCTTCGGCTCAGGTCGTGACCCCAGGGTCCTGGGATCAAGTCCTGCATTGGGCTCCCTGCTCGGTGGGGAGTCTGCTTCTCCTTCTCTCTCTCTTCCCCGCTCATGCTTGCATTCTCTCTCTTACTCTCAAATAAATAAATAAAATCTTCAAAAAAAAATAACAGTTCACTTAGAAATTATACTGTCTTTCCTCTTCTGTTTTCTTTTTTAAGATTATATTTATTCTCTGGGCAGTAGAGGGGAAAGAGCACAGCACTGGGAGGGGCAGAGGGAGAGGGAGAAGCAGACTCCCCACTGAGCAGGGAGCTAACAGATAATGACCTGAATAGAAGGTAGATGCTTAACCGACTGAGCCACCCAGACGCCCTTTTGTTTTGTTTTGTTTTGTTGTGTTGTGTTGTTTTCTGGCTGTCTTTTAGCCGGGTAAGAGCACAGCAAACGACACCCAAATTAACAAACTCTTGGTGCCCAGAAGTCATCTCCGCGGGCTGGGCGGGAGATGGCGAACACGGGCTCTCGGGCACCCGCCCTGGTGGGAACAGCCACCCAGGCTCACCAGCTGCCTTTCCCGTTTGGATATATTTACGGAGGAGGAGGTCAGTTGGGGGGAGACTTTTGTTTTTGCATCAGGGTCACTTGCGGAGGGGCTGGTTACAAGCAGGATGTGCAGGCTGCGCACTCCAAGCCCTTCTGTCCATCTTCGCACCTGCCGGGCTTGGCCCAGAGGCCGCACGTGCCACGTCTGCGAGCTCTTTGTCCTGGGTTTGCACGTACCCCTTAGCAGGTGAGAGGGATATTCCAGTAAGGTGGGTGTAGGTATTTGGAAAGCTGTTTTTATATTTCTCACAACCAATATTAGCTTAACTTGAATCCCAGTGGATCACTCGTGACCTCAGTGTTCAAATCTTGTCAGGCCACAGGTGGCGTAATTTTGCCACGAAATAGTCTCAAGGGCGGGGTTGGGGGGGTGGAGGCCGTCTGTCCCCCTTGGGGGCTGCTGGCATTCCGGAGGAGGCAACTGTTTGCCGGTGTCTGGGTCCCCGTTCACGCGCTGCCCACTGCTCGGAGTCCAAGGAAGTCCCTTCCCACGTGGCCCAGTGACGTGTCCCTGAGAGACCTCAGGTGACCAAGGGGGAGAGAAAGTGACCTCTGCACGTAGGTGGGTGGCACAGGGGATCTCATCTGCCTCCCTCCCTCCCTCCCTTCCTTCTGATGTGGGATCAGGAAAGACTTCTTGAGACGCTTCACGGTGCAGCTTAGTCCGTTGATTTGAGTAGCACGAGGCCAGGACCCGTGGGCAGAAAGAGCTGCACCTTCGCCATGTGAAGCTGGTGGGTACGTGCCTAGTGCCCAGGCCGGCGGGGGTGTGCGGGGTATTAGATCATGAATGTCTTCAGAATTCTGTTTGTAAAGCTGCTTTCACAGGATTTCTCTGGTGCTTGTCATTCAGTGGGATATTTACTGTTGGTGAGATTTACAGGCAGTCAGGAGACCCTCTGAGGGTGGAGCAACCAGGGAGTATTTCATCCTTCTTGAACGATGCAGGCTGTAGGTCAGCCTTCTGGGTTACAGGTGAACATCTTCTGCTCCTTCCCTCATCCCTCCCCCTGCCTCCCTCCTTCCCTCTTCCTCTCTTTTTCATTTTCTTTTTTTTAAAGATTTTATTTATTTGACAGAGAGAGAGACAAGCAGGGGGAGACGCAGACAGAGGAAGAAGCAGACTCCCTGCTGAGCAGGGAGCCCAATGCGGGGCTCGACCCCAGGACCCCGGGGTCATGACCTGAGCCAAAGGCAGGCGCTTGAGCATCTGAGCCACCAGGATGCCCTCTCTCTTTTTCTTCCTCTCTCTCCCTCCTTCTCTCTCTTTTCCTCTTTCCCATTTTCAGGAGCCTCCATCTCCTTTCTTACTTTTGGCCTTGACCATTGCAGTTCTGCCTGGAGAGTGGCCCACAAGTGTCTCTGGAACAGGAAAAAGAGCAAAGGGTGGAGGGTCACCCCTGGGAAATGAACTCTGTGTCCAGGGCTTTCTGGAAGGACTGCTCTGTCCTGGCTGTCCACGGGATGACCAGTCCACCCTGGCTGGGTGTGGGTCCTCCGAGCTCTGGCTGGGGACGCCAGCTGGACGGGAGAAGATGCGCATCCTAGCCAGCGTGGCTGCGGCAGTGACCGCATCCGAGTTTGTCCTTTAGGGGACCACTCCGGGGTGCCTGGGAATGAGACCCACGGTCGTGCTGAGGAGTTAGGTGGTGGGTTCTGGTCCGACAGAGCTGGATTCCGGCTCGGAACCCGTGCTGCGTGACTAGTGCACCTCCTCGCCTCCAGGCTCTTCACGGGGGAGGGGAAGGGTGCGTGAGAAGAGCTTGGACCATCTTCCTGCTGCACGGACACTAGTTACTATCACATCATCACGCTTCTAGCGGCTCGTCTTTGCCCTGCAGATGTCTCCTTGCAAAACAATCGCAGACTCGCAAGATTGTTGCAGACCTAAGTAAAGTTTGCTTCTACCCTCCCCTAATTTCCTAATGTTCGCATCTTACACAACCAGACCCCCGGGACGGAGGCCGGGCCGTGGGTGCCGGTGCAGCTGTTCACGCACCTGCAGGCCTCCCGCTCCGCGTCCACCCCGGCGCGCGCCGCTGTCTGGGGCAGGTCCCCTCCCTGGGCTGCGAGGCTCCAGCCCGCGGCAGCTCTCCCAACTTTCTTTTTCCGAAGCCTAACACTTGGGGAGATTAGTGCTTGTTATTCCGTAAATGTTCTTGGCTCTGGGGTTAATCTGATATTTCCTCATGATTAGGGTGAGGTTATGAGAATTCTTTTTTTTTTTTTTTTAGATTTTTATTTCTCAGAGAGCGAGCGAGCATGTGGGTGCAGGATTGGGGGGGGCAGGAGGAGAAGCAGACTCCAAGCTGAGCCTGGAGCCCGATGTGGGGCTCGATCCCAGGACCTGAGCTGAAGGCAGACGCTCAACCGACTGAGCCCCGGGTGCCCCGAGGTCGTGAGAGTTCTCAGTGCGTCCTGTGAGGAAGGCCCGGTGTGTCTGTCTCTTAGTTCAGATACTGCTGACTTGGGTCCCTTGGGCCGGGTGCCCGCCGCCACCTTCCTTCCCGGCGGCATCTCTGGTTTCCAGCATCATCGATGCGCGCCTGGGTGGAGGGATGTGGACGGTGCAGCTGTAATTTCTCCGTGTGCATGTGTGTGTGCACGGGGGTGTGTGTGCACACACGTCTGTGTTCATTTATTCCTTCATTGAGTGTATCATTCAGCTGGAGGGCTCTGGACCTCTGGGAACTGATTTTACTCTGCGAGTTCGGAGTTGCTCTCGTGGTTGGTTTGCCGCTGAAATCAGTCCCTGATCGGGAGCCCTGCGCGTGGCTCCCGTGTTCTCTCCACTCGCCTCGTCGTCTCCTGAGCACATCCTTAAGTCCTGGCACCGTAAACTGAGCCAGGCTCACGCCGTGGGCCCCCCACGCGGGAGCCCACCGTGTCCCCGGGGAGCCCGGGGCCTTGTGTGGGAAATCCGGGTTCGTGAGCGGCTCTCGGGCCCAGCGAGCAGGCAGAGCTGCGGGAAGGTCACAGACACATAATCCCAAGTTCGGTCTTGCACACCTGCTCTGCCTTATTCGTATGGTCATTTTCTGTGAGCAAGAGCCCAGCTCTGGTCCTAGATGGACGGGACGTAGTTTCGGAAGTTCTTGCCCGCGGGGCGGTGGAAAGCACGTTTCCTGATGAGAGCATAACGGCCGCGTGTAGGTCTCTTCCTCCCGCTTTCCAGTGAGCAGCGGCTACACCGGCTCCAAAGTGACCCCGGTTAGTTTCCTCCCCCGCCCCTCTGCAGCCCTGTCTTCATCCAGGCCGGGGCAGGGGCATTCCATCTGGGACCCCCCACAGCCCGGCTCATTCTAAGAATTTGTTTTGGGGGAATTGTTCTAAGAGAATCATACACGCGAACACCCGCAGGTGCTTTTCCTCGCTTCCCCTCCCTTCCTCCTCCTTCCCCCCACCCCCACCCGCCCCTGCAGGCAGGTGACCCATTAATTCCTGGTTTGCACTTCCCGTGGGGCTTTTGCACAAAAGATCAGGTACATGTACTTGCCTCACCCCTTCTTTCCCGAGGATGGTATGTAGGCTTTGTTCGCTTAATATATTTTGAACTCAGTCCGTATCAGTTCTTAGATCTCTCCTTCTCTCCCTCTCTCTGTTACAAGAGCATAATGCTACCTTGTGTTCCATAGTTTTCTCAACAACTCATTAGGTTCTTTCTGTAATTGTTCAGTGAAAAACAATGCTGCAATAAGTGACCTAATGCACACACATACATACGTGTTTAATTGTTGGAGTTACAAGCTGCGAACTGCCGGGTCACAAACTGCCTTCTAGTGTGATCGCCTCAAACGGCAAACATGCATCATCTCCCAGCAGCTGTGGGGCCGGAGTCTGTGTGCGGCTCGGCGGGGCCATCGGCTCAGGGCCCCCCCGACAAGGGTGTCGGGCTGCTGTGGGCGGGAGGGCAGGGCTGCGTTCGCACCTGCCCCTCGGCGGATGCTCTGCGGATGGACGGAGGTCGGCTCCAAGCACCCACGCCGAGCCGGGCACAAGGCCATCCTTCCCTGGTGGTTGGGCTGCGAGGTTAGAGGAAGCTGCCCTCCCCCACTCCTTGGTTTTCTGTCCCCAGAGCCGCTGTTGTGCATACAGTCCGTTTCCTGTTTTGATCCTCTAATGGGCTTTCCATAGGCATTTCTCATCCCTAAATTCCACGTCTCTGGTGAAGAGTCTCCGGGATCTGTTTCTCTTCTTACCCCAATTCTTCCTTCAAGAGCATTTCTTTTTTTTTTTAAAGATTTTATTTATTTATTTCACAGAGGGAGAGAGATCACAAGTAGGCAGAGAGGCAGGCAGAGAGAGAGGGGGAAGCAGGCTCCCCGCTGAGCAGAGAGCCCGATGCGGCCTCGATCCCAGGACCCTGAGATCATGACCTGAGCGGAAGGCAGAGGCTTTAACCCACTGAGCCACCCAGGCGCCCAAGAGCATTTCCAAAGTGTGGCAGACTTTTGGGACTTTATATGAGTGAGAATATTCCTGTTACACGCTCACATCTGAATAACTATTTGAATACAATGTTAACATTCAGAGTTCAATGTATTGAACACCATTACCCTCGCATACCATTTTGCTACTGAGAAGTCTTTGATCTTTCATTCCTTAGTAGGTAGACAAAGAAATAATTCGTCGTTCAGTCTGGAGACTTCTGAGAGGGAAGGGGACACTACTAATAATTAAGCTTGGAGAGTAGGTGTCAACCAGCCAGGTCGTAGCTGCACTAAGACACATGGTTTATTTATTTATAGGTTGTTTGGGCAACCCATTTATAGGTGCCTTATTCTTTTTCTTTGGAATCTTCTAGAACTTTCTTTCTGCACTTGCTATTCTTGGGTGCTGTACTGGTCCTCCATGTGGTTTTCCCTTGTCCCTGTTTGGCCTTCTGACTTCTTCACGCTTGCATCTCTGCTCTCCCTCCCTCCTCTCTCCTGCCCCTCCCTCCCCACGCCCACCTATGTTCCAGCCATTCCTGCTCTAATCTCACTCAGATGTTGACTGTAGTCAAATGCCCAGATGCACTTACTTTACCAACACGAGCCGTTCACGCCCTGCACCTCCGTGTCCAGGATTTTGAGCGCTTGGAGAGCCTGAGGCACCGGTAGGAGTCTCTGGCCTGCTCCTCTGGTCTTCCCTAGGAAGACGTTGCACCCTAATAACTGGAAGAGCTATTTCCAGATGCACATGGCCTCCGCTGACTCCTCCACAGGAACGGTGGGCACGCGGACTGAGAAATCATGTTCCTGTGCGAGGTCGGTTAGAGTCCCTCACGTGGGGCCAACAGAATATACTCTGACCAGTGGGAGCAGAAGGGGAACTTCCTACAGGCTATGCGGTCCCTGCAGAAGGGGACGAGCTGAGACAGTGCTTCCAGGACCCAGACTCCCCCCACAGCGAAGGCCAGGGCAGGGGGGGCGGGAAGGGGCAAGGTGCCCCTCTGCTCACCCCCCCCTCACCCCCGGCCCCTGCAGCAACCGCCCACGTGCTTGTCAGCGGGGCAGCCGGGCACCCAGCCAGCCGTCCTGCAAGAGCCTGCCTCCAGGGACACCCCCGGCCCGGCCGCAGAGCAGCTGGGAGCCAGAGCCCACCAACAGGGAGCGTGACACTCCGGACACCCAGAGACACTCTGTGCTAACTCACTCGAATTTAAATTTAAAAAGAGAAACAAAAGGAGTTTGGGAACTTCCTAATTCCAGAAGGGCTGCTTAACCCCCCTGGGCTGGGCTTCGGACCCACATTCCCTCCCCGCGGAGGCCTGGGAAGCCCGCAGTCTCCCCCGTTTCCCTCGGAACTGCCCGTCAGCCGCGTGACCCAGGTGTACCCACGACGTCACAGCCGACCTGACACAGGTGACACCAACACGGGAAACCAGACACTTCCTTCGAGGGCTTGTCAGACTCTTCTTTCTAGAGGAAGAGGAAGACTTGTAAGTTTTAAATAAAATTTGCAGAGCTCTCCCTCAAGGGTCCAGAATTTTCCAGGCTGTTTTACAAACAGCGTTGAGCTCGACTCTTCCACGGAGACGTTAGCTCCTTGGTCCCGAGGGCTTTCCCAGCATCTGTCTAGAAAGAGCACACTGGCTACCGAGATGCCTTCCCGCCCTCAGTTGGCTTACCTACTCGCAGTGTTTTCTGAAGGCTTTGCTCTGTGCTCCGTGTAGCAACTTCTGCACTTTACAACAAATGACGATGTCTCGTTCTTAAGGAGAAAGGCTTTTCGGGGCGCCTGGCCGCCTCAGCTGGGGGAGCGTTCGACTCTTGATCTCAGAGTTGCGAGTTTGAGCCCCACACTGGGTGTAGAGGTTATTTTGTTTTTATTTATTTATTTATTTTTGAGATTACTTAAAAAAAAATTAAGGATGCCTGGGTGGCTCAGTCATTAAGTGTCTGCCTTCGGCTCAGGTCATGATCTCAGGGTCCTGGGATCGAGCCCCGCATCGGGCTCCCTGCTCAGCGGGGAGCCTGCTTCTCCCTCTCCGACTCCCCCTGCTTGTGTTCCCTTTCTCACTGTCTCTCTCTCGTGTCAAATACTTTTTTTAAAAAGGAGTGGGTTGAAGTTAATCACGGGAAAACCTGAAGGACTGAATCTGCTGAGAACTCTATTACTGCGTGTGAAGTGAGCCACTTTTCTGTTGAATGCACAGTGCAGTTGACACGCGGCCAGGAAGGGGCCCGGGCGTGGCCAGGGCGTGCTCCCCGAGCCTGCTGCAGCGTGCTGGGCCCTGGGCTTATCGATCTCTCGGCTGGAAGCAGAGCTGCTGCAGCCAAGCTCAGACTGCACCTTTGGCCTTGGGTTTCTTCGTTTGTATTTTTTTTTTAAGATTGTATTTATTTATTTGAGAGAGAGAGAGAACAAGCCGGGAGAGAGGCAGAGGGAGAAGCAGACAACCCACTGAGCAGGGAGCTCGCTGCTGGGCTCGACCCCAGGACCCTGGCTCCATCCCCAAGGCAGATGCTTAACCGACTGAGCCACCTGGGCGTCCCTCTTCGTTTGTATTTCTAAGTAAACAACTAGAGTTGCTAAAAGGTGGCAAGTACATAACTATGGTCATTATGAAGGGTATTTAATTGTGCTAGAAAAGATAAAAATAAAGCATTAGACTTCTGAGTCAAGGGAAAATTTCAGACACAACCCTAGAGCTTGCTTTTCCCTAAGTCACCTTGGCTTCCCTGTGGGATCCGAAGATCCCCTGGAGATACATCTTCCTAGAACCTCCCCGAGGAAAGTCAAGCACAGTCTCGCACGGTCAGGAGCGAGTTCTCCGAGAGGGTGTTGAGTTTCTGCAGCATTAAGCCTCGGCGTGGGGTCCCCAGCGCGGTCTGTGGGGACGCGGGGCGCCCTGTTCACGGACAGAGAAAAGTCAGAAGGCGCCCAAGGTAAAAGTTCCACATCAGGACAAGATTAAAAAGTCAAACTGGGCAGGTAGGTGACAGTACTAGAAACGAAACAGTGAAAGGCAGAATTGACTCATTTAGCCAGAAGTCATCCGTTTGGCCTGAAGCGCTCACAGCGACGGGGCGGCTCGGGCGGGCCTGTCACCCGCAGACACAAGGGCTCACCCGCCCCGATTTCCTGCCCAAGAAAACTGGCCCAAAGCTCCTGCTCCTCCCAACGATGGGCTGCCAGAAGGCAGACACCTTCACCCCGAAAACATAAACAATTGTAGGGAACTCTTCTCCAAGTTGTGCTCATGCAACACAGTGAGAGATTGTTTGACGTGAGTTTCCAGTTCTGACCTGGAGCTTACTTCTCAGGGCATGCACTCTAAAGACAGACTGTAAGGAAAACTCTGAGCTTTTACTTAGTAGTTTCATTGTTTATGGTAATAAAGGTGCGACTGTGAAACCATTTCTATCTAGTTGGGTAATGAAGTGTCCTAGTTGTTAGAAATGGTGTTCAGTACGAAAGACTCGATCGTAGCAGCCGAAGAAACGCTGTACTATATACAATAGTCGAAATATCAGAAGGGACTCGTGATGTTTTAGAAACCTCTGTTTTAGGGCTGGGTGCCCACATCACCAGGAAGCGGTTGTCCCGCAGGCGGCCGGAGGCGGGCACACACGCCACTCCCCGTGTGTGGGGACGGAGCCCCGGGGAAGGAAGTGTCTCCACGCTGCGGAGGGGGGCGTCAGTCCCAGACACGTGTCTGCTGTCAGAGATCAGCGGGGTCCTAGCTAAAGCTACCTTTAAAGGGGTTACTAGTGGGCACAGGTGAAGGGAATCACAAAGAATGAGCTTCCAGTTATAAAATAAGCCACAGGGATGTGACGGATAGCATGGTGACTGCAGTTAATAACAGCACGTGGAGTATTTGAAAGTTGCTAAGAGAGTAGATCTTTTTCTTTAAAGATTGTATTTATTGGAGAGAGAGAGAGAGTGAGCAGGAGTGAGAGAGAGAGAGCACAAGCAGGGGGAGGGGGAGAGGGAGAAGCAGACCCCCCAGCTGGGCAGGGAGCCCGATGTGGGACTGGATCCCAGGACCCCGGGATCATGACCTGAGCCAAAGGCAGACGCTTCACCGACCGAGCCACCAGGAGCTCCAGGAGACTAGATCTTAAATCCTTCTCACCAGAAAAAATAGTTTTGTAATTGTGTGGTGATGGATGTTAACAGACTCGTGTGATCACTCTGCGATATGAACGTCACATCAGTGTGTCATACCCTGAAACTCACCGTCAATTACAGCTCAATAAAAAAAACGGTAAAATTTGCCACTTACTTCGGACTTGACCCAAGTTAAATCCTTCACAAATCCTACTACTTAGCCTTTAAACATCTGTATGTTCACATTGGGTCACAAGATCCAGGAGCCCAGGGGAAAACCCCATTTTCTGTGTGAACCCTGGGCTCCCCAGACTCTGCTCTACTTTTTCTCTTCTGCAAACTCTGATTAAATTTATAATTATTACTCACAAATTTATAATCATTACACTAATTGTAACTTTATTGGGATTTATTTCACTCTCCAGTAATATTGAACTTCCCGTTCTGCAGGAAGCGGGGATCTGTTTCAGACATTTTTCTTTTATTAATACTCTCCTGACATCTAAAACAAGGCAGAATGCATGATAAGATTGTTTCCCTTTATTTAAAAAACTTAATTATTTGTTTGAGAGAGAGAGAAAACACGGAAAGGAAGGGCAAAGGGAGAGAAAGCTTCTGAAGCAGATTCTGTCCTGAGTGCGGAGCCTGACGTGGGGCTAATCCCACAACCCCAAGATCACGACCTGAGCTGAAAGCTAGAGTCAGATGCCCAACCATCCTGAGCCCCAGGTTGTTTTCCTTTAAAAATAAATTCATCCCAGTTGTAAAAGTCACCTTAAACACACTACGCGGACCAAAGTTAATTGGATTTCAGTAAACATCTTTCTAGTCCGGTCTCCCTCTCTATGTATCTGTTCATATTTTGACTTCAACAGGATGAAGTCTTTATGCCATAATGCTTATTGAATGAATTACATTAATTATTCCAGCATTGGCAAATGCGTGTTTTACTTTCACAGTTTTTCATGCCAGCAGCCAAAGTGGTTAAAAATATTTTCTCTAAGAGGCACCTGGCTGGCTCAGTAGCTAGAACAAGTGACTCTTGATCTCAGGGTCGTGAGTTCAAGCCCCACACTGGACATAAAGCTAACTTAAAAAAATTTTTTTAAATGTAAGTAAGGGGCACCTTATATTTTGTGGCTCAGTTGTTAAGTGTCTGCCTTCGGCTCAGGTCATGATCCCAGCGTCCTGGAATCGAGTCCGGGATCGGGCTCCCTGCTCAGCGGGGACTCTGCTTCCTCCTCTCTCTACCTGCTGCTCCCTCTCCTTGTGCTCTCTGTCTCTGTCCAATAAATAAATAAATAAAATCTTAAAAAATATATATATAAAAAATTAATTTTTATCTCTAGCTAGGGCTGGGAGGGGGGGAGGGAAGAATGAGCTACGAAAAACAAAACAAATGCAAAAAGTAGAATAACCCAAGTTGGTAAAACCACATTAAATCTATGAAAATTCATGAGTCTGTATTTTTGCTCAAAAAAGAAAAAGCCAGGGAAAAAAAAAAAAGCAAGAGAAAACCAGCCCCCAGTAATCTCGTGCACGTGAAACAGCTTCTGCAGCAATCGCTTGCTTGTGCAACGGGGCGGAAGAGGCGAGAACGGAGCAGGTGCATCCCGCCTTCCCCGCGGGCCTGCGTGTGTGTGTGTGTGTGTGTGTGTGTGTGTGTGTGTGTGTGTGTGTGTAAGAGTGAGAGCGGCCCTGGTGGGGGGGCTGCACCGTCTAGCGGGGTGGGGGGCTGGGAGACAAGACCGCCACCGACCCCGTCCCCGAGCTGCCAGTTGGGGCGGGAAGGGCGGTCGGGGTGCGGGCCGGGCTCCGGGTGAGCGGACCGCATGCTGCACCCTCGGGGGAAGTGGCTTTGAGCCGGGTCGTAAAGCTTCTGGGGTGCGGCTGTCGGTACTCGTCCCCGTGTGCGTTCTCTGGGGCTCCTGTTACTCCCACCAAAGCCGAGCCCGAGCCCTGGGGGTCCGGGAGCCGCCCGGTGAGGACCCGAGGGCACGAGGGCCGCTGCCCGCGCTGACCCCCACCGCTGTCTGCTCTCCCCGCGCAAGGCCTCCAGCCCTGGGCAGCGGTCCGCGGGGCTTTGCTTCGGACCACGTGGTCTCCACAGCTGCTTCCCCTCGAGAGCTGGGAAGGGAGCGCATCTTGGAGGCCACCAAGTGACTTCCACGGAATGTGACCTCACGGGGACATGTGGGGACCTCAGATGTAAGGACTCACGCTTCCTACCTCACTAGTCTGCAAACGCCCCGTCCAGAAGGATCGGGAAAACCTCTGCAGCCTGTGCTGGGGGGACAGCACCTCCCCGCGGCCCGGCGCCTGGGACACGCTGCAGGGCTGAGCCCGGCGAGGCGGTGAGTTGGGGATTAGGAAACAAAAGGCCATTGATTCTCTGGTTTCCTCCCGCCGGCCTCCACGGCCAAGTGCAGGCCAGGCCGGGACTCCCGCTGTGTGCCACCCACAGGCCCCGCTGTGCAGGAAGCACTGGGCGATGGTCACCTCCGCCCCACGAGGCTAGCACAGCAAGGCAGGAGACAGCGTGGAACTGAAGCCACGTTCGGCTCGCCGGCTCTGAGACCTCAGCGTGGAAGCTGGACGCAGCACGCTTGTGTCCTCACCATCTGTATCTTATCACTGGAAGCGAAGGACACTTTGAACCTTGCGTGTTACTTCTAGAGAGATCGGTCTATGTCTTGCTGGGCTTCTCCAGGTAAGTCCAGCTGTGCCTCAACCCCATCCCGGCTTCGCATCTGAGCGGTGGAGCAAGGATCCCTCTGGGGCCCGGCCCCCGGCGGCTCCTGCACTCGGCCTAGCGGGGCTGAGGCCTCCACCGTGGCCTGCACGCCGGGGGCCTGGGCTGAGGCCTGCACCATGGCCTGCACGCCGGGGACCGGGGCTGAGGCCTGCACCGTGGCCTGCACGCCGGGGGCCGGGGCTGAGGCCTGCACCGTGACCTGCACGCCGGGGGCCGGGGCTGTGGCCTGCACCGTGGCCTGCACGCCGGGGGCCGGGGCTGTGGCCTGCACCGTGGCCTGCACGCCGGGGGCCGGGGCTGAGGCCTGCACCGTGGCCTGCACGCCGGGGGCCGGGGCTGAGGCCGCGGGAAGGGCCCGCAGCGCATGAACACCGAACACCGCGGGGTGCGCAGCAACCACCACCCTTTGCGATCACACCTGGCGCACGGCCCGGGGACCCCGCCTCTGCCAGGTCCAGGCCTCGGAGACCCGGGCGTGGGGAGGGGGCGCAGTGAACCCCACAGGCTTCTCTCCTCCAGGCCATGACCTGGGGGCCGAAGACCCCGCTGTTGGAAGAGTCCCTTTGGCTAATGGTTATACATGAAACCCACAACGCAGCCCTGGCCTGGACGGACTGTCGCACGGTGCTGATGCAGGTGAGACCGGGAGCCCGCTCCCAGCGGTGCGCCGCCTCACCCCTCCTCTCAGCCCGGCTCCCTCCTAAGCCCTACGCACCCGTTCCCGTGGCTCCTCTGCTCCCCCGCTGCCTCGCCTTCGCCCCTGCAAGCACTGGGCTCTGTGCAGGCTCCGTGCAGAGAAGGTGGACGCCTGGGAACTTTGCTCCCTCTGAGGGAGCCGGGGACAAGATCAGAGCCCCGTTTGGGCCCCTCGCTCCTTTCCACGGGCTGGTGTCTCTCGGCTCCCACGGGCCCGGGAGCTCCCTCCTCCGACTCGCACATCTGCACGTACTGTCCTCCCCGGAGCTCGTCTGGGTCCTTCCAGGGTCTCCCGCTGGCGTCAGAAGGCCCTGCTGGAGAGAAGTGACCTTGCGGGCCTGTCCCTACTTTCTCGTGCGGTGTACGGTCAAGGTCCACCGGGGCGGCCTGCAGGCTCGACGTCCCCCGGACGCTTCCTGCGTTAATGTTGGCCCGGTCCGCGCCACGGTCCCTGCGGCTCCTGGGGCTCAGAAGAGGTGGGGACACCCCGGCTCCTCACCAGCACGCGAGCCCGGCGGAGGAGCGCTCTGCCAAAGTGACCAAAGAGAATCCCAAACCACAAAAGCAGCACTGGCTGGCGGGGGAGCGGGGGCCGAGCCAAGGCCGGGGTCTCGGCCAGTCCTTTCGACGGCCCCGCCGGCCCCGCCGTCTGGGTGTCTCACAAGCGACCTCCCCCGCATTAGGGTCGACGGCGTCGCGGGAGGCCCATGACGGCAGGCCGGCCTCTCCCGCACCCCCACCCCCACCGGGGCCACCGTGGAGCCACGAGCCCGAGCGCACCGAGGACGTGGGGCTCCGGAGCAGCCGGGGCCAGGGGCCCGCGTGGCCCCCTCACCCAGCAAAGGGGGGCAGCACCCGGCCTCCCGGCCCGGGCCTGTGCGCGGCTTGCTCGAGCCCACGGACACGCTTCGTCGACGGCCTCGCGTCCGGAAAGCAAAAGCGACCGGGAGGGCGCACAGCCTGCCCACCGCCCTCGGCCGGGGGGACAGACAGCAGTGGCGCGACCCTGCCCGACGACGCTC
>LNAC01000187.1:884506-895716 GCA_002007465.1 Ailurus styani
CATCCCCCCACCCGCCTCCCCTCCAGTAACCCTCAGTTTGTTCCCTATAGTCATGAGTCTCTTAAGGTTTGTCTCCCTCTCTATTTTCATCTTTTATTATTTTTCCTTCCTTTCTCCCATATTTATCTGTTTTTTTTCCTTAAATTCCACATAAGTGAAACAATGTAGTCTTGGTCTGACTGCCTTATTTCTCTTAGCATAATACCCTCTGGTTCCATCCACATCATTGCAAAAGGCAAGATTTCATTCTTCTTGATGGCTGAATAACATTCCGTTGTATATATACACACCACCATTCATCTTCTTTATCCATTCATCTGTCGATGGACATCATCTGGGCCTTTCCATACTTGGGTTATTGTGGACATGGCTGCTATAAACACTGGGATGCAGGTGCCCCTTCGAATCACTATGTTTGTATCCTTTGGAATAAATACCCAGTAGTGCGATTGCTGGGTCGTAGGGCAGCTCTATTTTCAACTTTTTGAGGAACCTCCACACTGTTTTCCAGAGTGGCTGCACCAGCTTGCATTCCCACCAACAGTGTAGGAGGGTTCCCCTTTCTCCGCACCCTCGCCAACACCTGTCCTTTCCTGACCGGTTAATTTTAGTCATTTGACTGGTGTGAGGAGGTATCTCACTGTGGTTTTGATTTGTGTTTCCCTGATGCCAAGTGATGTTGAGCACTTTCTCATGTGTCTGTTGGCCATTTGGATATCTTCTTTGGAGAAGTGTCTGTTCATGTCTTCTGCCCATTTCTTGATTGGGATATTTTGGTTTTTGCAGTATCACTATTCTTAAAGCATCTTTGTTCAGGATGTAAACAAAGAACCATATTTAATTAGCTATAAATTACCGGTGGCACATTTTTTCCCACAAAAATATTTTAAAAGAGTTAGTTTTTAAAACCTAAAATGTCAACTTGGAGATAATTTCGTTTTTAACTCAGGACTCTGCTTGAACTGTACAACAGTTCAAATTCTACCCTATTTTACAGCATGAAAATGATCACACAAAAAATGCTGATCTTCCAACCAAGAATACCCTACCCAGCGAAGTTATCATTCAGAATAGAAGGCGAGAGAAAGAATTTTCCAGACAAGCAAAAGCTAAAGAAGTTCATCACCATTAAATTAGCCTTATAAGAAATGGCGTTAATTAGTAACAAGAACACATGAAAGAATAAATGTCACTGGAAAAATAAATATATAGTAAAGGTAGTGGATTAATGACTTATAAAGCTAGTATGAAGGTTAAAAGACAAAAGTAGTAAAAACAACAATGATTAAAATAATTAGATAGGGACAAGATAAAAGGACATAAAATGTATCAAAAACATAAAATAAAGGGGAGGGATGTTGAACTTTAGAATGAGATCAAACTTACAGTTGTTATCAACTGAAAACTGACTGTTACAGATATGAGTTGTTATACATAAGCCTCATGGTAACCACAGAGCAAAAACCTAGAGTAAATGACAAAAAAATAAAGAAAGGTCATCAAAACACCAAAGGAAGAAAGTGAGAGAACAGCATAGCAGAGAAATACAAAATATCCAGAAAATAAGTAAAATGGCAATTAGCACATACCCACCAACAATTCCTTTAAATGTAAATAGACCAAATTCTTCCATCAAAAGAATAGCTTGAATTGGTTAAAAAAAAAAAAAAGCACGATTCATTTATATGCTGTCTACAACAACACACGTTTGGTGTAAAACACATGAACTAAAATGAAAGGATAGAAAAAGATTCCATGCAAATGGAAACCAAAAGAATGAGTTATCTATCCTGGTATCAGACAAAATAGACTTTAAAACAAAGACTGTAATAAGAGACAAAAAAGGGTGTTACATAATGGTAAAGGGGTTAATCCAACAAGGGGACATAACAGTTGCAACACAGGAGCATCTAAATATATAAAGCTAATATTAACATACCTAAACGGTGAAATAGACATCAATTTAATAATAGCAGAGAACTTTAATACCTTGCTTACATCAATGGATTAAGTCACCCAGATAAAATTGATAAGGCAACCCTGGCCTTAACTGCCAAGTTTGACCGGATAAAGTTAACAGATATGTATAAAGAACACTTCATCCAAAAGCAACAAAACACATGTTCTTCTTAAGCGCACATGAACATTCTCCAAGACAGATCATACGTTAGGTCACAAAGCAAGTCTTAATAAATTTAAAATTGACATCAAGCATCTTTTCCAACCACAGTGATCTGGAACTAGAAATTAATTACACGAAGAAAACTGGAAAACTCATAAAAATGGAGATTAAACAACATGCTACTGAATAACTGATAGGTCAAAGAAGAAATCAAAAAAATTCCTTGAGACAAACATGGAAATTTATCATACCATAATTTATGGGATGCAGCAAAAGCAGTCTGAGAAAGAAGTTCAAAGCAATAAATGCATACCTCAAGAAACAAGAAAAGTCTCAACCCAACATACTTTGAGGAACTATAAAAAGAAGTACAAAAGAAGCCCAAAGTTACTGGAAGGAAGAAAATAACAAAGGTTAGAGCAGAAATAAATGAACTTGGAACCAAAAAAGATAAAAGATCAATACAAGTAAGAGCTGGTTCTTCCCCTGGGGCAAATAATTAAATAAATAAATAAAAATAAAAGAAATAAAAGAGCTGATTCTTTGAAAAGATAAACAAAACCTTAGCTAGACTCACCAAGAAAAAAAGAGGGAACTCAAAACCAGAAATGAAAGAAATATTAAAAGCAATACCACGGAAATACAAAGGACTCTAAGAGACTACTATGAGTAATTGTACACCAACAAACTGGACAACCTAGAAGAAATGGATAAATTCCTAGAAACATACAACCTACCAAGACTGAATCATGATAAAATAGAAAATCTGAACAGACTGATTACTAGTGAAAGTGTTGAATCAGTAATCAAAAACCTCCCAAAAAACAGAAGTCCAGGACCACAGAGCTTCACTGGTGAATTCTACCAAATATTCAAAGAAGAATTAATACCAATCTCTCTCAAACACTTCCAAAAGATAGAAGAGGGGAGAACTCATATAAAAACATTTTACAGGACCAGCATTGCTCTGATACCAAAACCAAAGATGCCATACAAAAAGGGAAATTACAAGCCAATATTCCTGATGAACACAGATGCAAAAATCCTCAAATATTAGCAAACCAAAGTCTAACAATACATTAAAAAGGATCATAGACTATGACCAAGAGAGATTTATTCTAGGGAGTCAAGGATGGTTCAGCACCCACAAATCAATGTGCTACATACCACACATTACCACGTCAACAAAATGAAGGACACAAAAAATATGAGCATCTCAATAGGTGAAGAAAAAAATTTGACAAAACTGAACCTGCATTTATGACAACTCTCAACACAGGAGAGAGACTGCACTGATAAAACTTAATAAAGACCACATAAAACAAGCATACAGCTCACACCACACTGAATGGTGAAAAGCTGAAAGCTATTCCTCTAAGACTGGGAACAAGGATGTCTACTCTTGCCACTTTTATTCGACATAGTACTGGATGTCCGAGCCAGAGCAATTAGGGAAGAGAAAGAAAGGGCACTGAAATTAGAAAGAAGGAAGTAAAACCGTCACTATTTGTGGGGCCCCTGGTTGGCTCAGTTGGTAGAGCACATGACTTTGATCTCGAGGTTGTGATTTCAAGTCCCATGCTGGGTGTAGAGACTACTTAAAAATAAAATATTTGGGGCGCCTGGGTGGCTCGGTGGGTTAAGCCTCTGCCTTCGGCTCAGGTCATGGTCTCAGGGTTGTGTGACTGAACCCCAAGAAGGGCTCCACACTCAGCAGGGACTCTGCTTGAGATTCTCTCTCCCCCTTCCTTTGCCCCTCACCCAGCTCGTGTTTCCTTTTTCAAATAAATAAATCTTAAAAAAAAAAAAAGATCTTAGGGGAAAAAACTGTTACTATTTGTGGTTAACATGATATAAAATAGGGAGAACCCTGAAGACTCCACCAAAAAATGTTAAACAAATTCAGTAAAGTTACAGATTATAAAATCAGTATACAGAAATCTGTTGTTTCTTTACACTAATAAACAGAAAGAAATTAAGAAAATAATCCCATTTACAATTGCATCAAAAAAATTAAATACCTAGTAATAAATTTAATCAAGGCAGTCAAAGACCTGTATGTTGAAAACTATAAAATATTCGTGGAAGAAACTTAAGAAGACACAAATAAACGCAAAGCAGTTCCATGTTTAGGGATGGGAAGAATTAATATTGTTAAAATGTTCATACTACTCAACCAATATACAGATTCAATGAAACCCCTATCAAAATTCCAATGGCATTTTCCACAGAAATATAACAATCCTAAAATTTGCACGGAATCATAAAAGAGCTTGAGTAGTCAAAGCAATCTTGAAAAAGAAGAACAAAGCTGGAGGCATCAGGCTGCCTGATTTCAAACTGTATTACAAAGATACAGTAATTAAAACTATAGTATTGGCATAAAAACAGACAGAGATCAATAGAACAGAATAGAGCCCAGAAATCAACCCACCTCTATATGGTCAGTAAATTTATGACAAAGGGGCCAAGAACACACAATGGGCAAAAGACAGTCTCTTCCAGAAACGGTACTGGGAAAATTGGACAGCCACATGCAAAAGAGGGAAACTGAAACATTATATTATACTATACACAAAAATGGACTAAACACTTGAATGTAAGACTTGAAACCATAAAACTCCTAGAAGAAAACTAGGTGCTAAGCTCCTTGACACTGGTCTTGGCAATGATTTTCTGAATCTGACAGCAAAAGGAAAAATAAATAAGTTGGACTATATCAAACTAAAACGCTTCTGCATAGTAAAAGAAACCATCAGTAAAGTGAAAAGGCAACATATTGAATGGGAAAAAACATTTGCAAATCATATATTTGATAAAGGGGCTAAGGTAAAACACATAACTCATACAATTCAATAGCAAAAAAACTCAGTATGATTAAAAAAATGGGCAGATCTAAATAGACTTTTTTTTTTCAAAAAAGACATACAGATGGCCAACAGGTACATGAAAAGATACTCAACGTTCACTAATCATCAGGAAAATGCAAATCAAAGCCATGAGTTATTACCGCACACCTGCACACCTGTTACAATGACTACTATCAAAAATATTAAAAGTAGGTGTTGGCAAAGATGTGGAGAAAGTGAACTGTTTGCGCACTGTTGGTAGGAATGTCACTGGTGTGGCCTCCATGGAACACAGTATGGAGGACCCTCAAAAAATTGACACCTAATTCAATATGACCCAGCAATTCCATTTCTGGGTATTTGAAGAAAACTAAAACACTAATTTGAAAAGACATATACACCCCTATATTCACTGAGGTGTTATTCACAACAGCCAAGATATGGAAACAATCAAATGTCCCCTGATGGACGAAGGGAATAAGAAATTACAGTACATATATACGATGGAATACTACTCAGCCATAACAAAGAATAAATTTTACCATTTGCACAATAGGGGTGGACAAGGGCAATATGCTAAGTGAAATAAGTCAGAGAAAGACGAATATTGTGTGATCTCTCTTATAGGTGTAATCTTAAAAAACAAAACCAAACACAAGCTCAACAGGTACAGAGAACACACTGGTGGTTACCAGAGGCAGGGGCTGGGGATGCGAGAAATGGGCTATCTGTTTTGCTAGAATTTAAATAAGTTGAATAAAAATTCAAAAAGAATGAAATGTTAATTATTTAAATCGTGATTTAATGATTGTAAAACAATCAGAGAATAAAATCATTCTAAACAACACTGGTGGGCGCCTGGGTGGCTCAGTGGGTTAAAGCCTCTGCTTTCGGCTCAGGTCATGATCTCAGCGTCCTGGGATCGAGGCCCGCATCGGGCTCTCTGCTCAGCAGGGAGCCTGCTTCCTCCTCTCCCTGTCTCTCTGCCTGCCTCTCTGCCTACTTGTAATCTCTCTCTCTGTGTCAAATAAATAAATAAAATCTTTAAAAAATAAAAAAAAAATAAACAACACTGGTAAATATAAAAATCCACAACTCAACAGCCCTTAATTCTATGTCAGTTGTCCAAAACATGAATCAACTACTAGTCAGAAAATCCAGAATCCGTATTTTTGCAGAGCCATGCTAATGAAAAAAAGGAAAACTTCTTTAGTGTGTATGAGTATCTGTTCCAAAAAACAATAAATTTATAAGCAACACACAAACTTCACTTTGGGGACAGTAATGTAAAACTGTAATAAAAAAGATCCTGGTTTTGGGGCACCCGGGTGGCTCAGTCGGTTAAGTGTCCCACTCTTGATTTTGGCTCAGGTCATGATCTCGGGGTCGTGAGATGGACCCCAAGTCGGGCTCCACACTTGGTGCACAGTCCCCTTGAGATTCTCTCCCTCTTCCCACACCCCCATCCCCCTCACCAGTGTGCACGCATGCTCTCAAATAAATACATCTTAAAAAAAAAAACAAACCCTTGAATTTTCTATTTGGTATGTTGCCTTTATTTACA
This sequence comes from Ailurus styani, assembly GCA_002007465.1. Lineage (NCBI taxonomy): Eukaryota > Metazoa > Chordata > Mammalia > Carnivora > Ailuridae > Ailurus > Ailurus styani. The sequence goes on from LNAC01000187.1 coordinate 891,042, forward strand.
TGAAGGTTAAAAAAAAAGTATAAGGGTCTTTCTTCTTGTGTTCATTTACAACCTTGAACTCTCAGGGGGAAACTGAACCTTCCTGGCTGAGGATGATGGTGGAGGTGATGAAGGACAACCACCATGTGATTAAAAACAAAACAAAACCCCCAAAACCTTATCTTGCTTTACTCTTCAATTTGGAAGGGACTGGTGGGTTCGAGATTTCTTCTAAGCTCATTTTTATTTTCAGAATGTCTCCTGAACACTGCCAATCTGAGTTTCTTCTTTTCCTAAAACTACGGACAGTAACCGTTCGCTTTCTCTGAAAGCTGTTAGTCTGTGGAACTGGCCACGCTCGCTGAGCTGGTGCGAAGGATCCAAGTGACAGCCTCGCGGTCTACTAACTGGACGACAGAAACGACCCCTGGGAACTGGGCTGTACGGACAAGGGTCTCCTGTGGCCAGGGTACCAGAAGCAGAGGGGCAGAGAGAAGAGGCACAAAGTACCTTACACCTTACTTCTTTTTCNGGGGGGGGGGGGGGGGTAGGAGCAGAGAGAGAGGGACAGGCGGACTCTGCACTGAGCACGGAGCCCGACGCAGGGTCCATCTCAGGACCCTGGGATCAGGACCTAAGCCGAAATCAAGAGTCGGACACGCTTAACTGACTGAACCACCCGGGCGCCCCAACCTCATTTCTTTTTGAAACCATTCTTGTGCATTACTATTTTCCTCGAAATCCTAACCCGACATTCCCGCTGTGGCTCCACAAACTCGGTGTCCAGAGGCTCTCAACTTTGGTCTAGATGTCAGCTTCTCACGTGGCAAGTGCTGGCCTATCAGACTCCTAAGGTCTGTCCCAGCTCCGCTATTCTATCATTTGGGAAGTGCTCCGTTACTCTACTGCAACTTCTCACCTGGGTAATGAGGGGAGACCTTTAAGGCTTTCCCGAAAACAAGGAGCTGAAATTAGAATAGCACACCTTCTTAACTAAAGAACATCCATGGTCAATACCCCATTAATTTCAGACTTGTAAGTATGCTGACAGCCTAACAAAATTAAAAACACTCCATGATCTAGGTTCTGCTTAAGAAACCATCCTTTGCACATATATATCCAAATACATACATGCACGTGCACACATCCGTCTACCTCGCAGGAAGGGGGGTGAATCTGTAGAGTAAATCTGCAGAGGCTGCTACTGATTCAGTCGTTAAAGCTATACCTCATAACTTATTTGCTCAATCTCATTTATTCTTCCCAACCAAAATTCAGGACAGCAAGGAATGAGGACAGGGACAGCGAGAGCAAAAAGAGCTATCTTGTTTTACTCCATCAAGAAGGTATATGAAGAAATAAATAAAAAAAAAAAGGTAGGGGGTGCCTGTGACTCAGTCAGTAGAGCATACGACTCTTGACCTCAGGGTCGTGAGTTCAAGTCCCACACTGGGAGTGGAGATTACTTAAAAAAAAATAGTAGAGATCCAGGAAGTTCTTGATTCAAGATCCTCACGAAGGTAAGAAGTCGTGAGAGGAGAGATGGAAGGCACCAGAAAGACAGTAGCAGGACCCAGGGAAGTAAATATGGGATATTACTCTTGTCAAGCGCTATGCTATGTTGGTAAACAGCTGCCAAAGCACAAAAGGTAAGTGATTGCCCAGGAGCACACAGCTAAAAGTCACCAGGGCTAGTGTTCTGACTCATCATTTGGGTTTAATAATACTGTAAATCACTTCTAATAAAAATTTTCAGTAATCACTTGATATTACTTAAGACCCAATTTAATTGTCCTCAGTTGTCCTGGTAATAATGTCTTTTACAGCTGTTTCCTTCCATGTTGGATCCAATCAAAGTCCACACACTACCTATGGTTAGAGTCTGCTTCCTTAACTCCTGTTTCTCGGTGAAAAAAAAAAAAATCAACATTTCAAAATACACTTGGAGGGGTGCCTGGCATTTCAGTGGGTATGGCATGCTACTCTTGATCTCGGGATTATGAGTTGAAGGACCACACTGGGTGTAGGGATTACTTAAAATCTTAAAAAGAAAAAATACACTTGGAAATCCACTTTAGTAAGAAAGACATTTCAATCTGACTCATAAAGTGTTGACAGAACTTTAAAATATCTGTGTATGATTTTAAATTTTTGCTAAAACACTCAATTATGTTATTAAAATGTTTTTTAAAATTCTAGAACAGGGTTCCTGGGTGGCTCAGTCGTTAAGCGTCTACCTTGGGCCCAGGTCATGATCTCACGGTCCTGGGATGGAGCCCTGCATCGGGCTCCCTGCTCAGCGGGAAGCCTGTTTCTCCCTCTCCCACTGCCCCTGCTTGTGCTCTCTCTCTCTTGTGCGCATGCACGCGCTCTCTGTTAAATAAATAAACATATAAATAATTTTTTTTTAAAAATTAAATAAATAACTAAATTCTAGAACAGCTTTAGTTTAGAAAAATCTCCGTATCCCTTCAGTGGCTGTAAAAAGAATCCAGATCTTCAGTTGGTAGGAAGTGCAAAGTAGACAGAACAAGTTATTGAGACAAGAATCTCCTGTCTGATGCGGAAGAGAGACACAATGAAGTTTTGTTCTTTATGCTTCATTCTTCTTTACAAAAGCACAGTAGGGCTGTGAGCAAGAAGCTTGGAAGAACGCAGAGGGAAAACTTTCTCTGATGAGTTCTAGGAGAAAGAGTTTCTCTTTCTAGGAGAAAAAGCTTAAATAAAGATCTTCTGGTGGGAGTTTGGATCCCAGCCCTCACACCACCCTCCATCACTGGCAATGCTGGCAGGAAATCCCACTGTTCCAAGAATGGTAGGGAACACAGGCCTGGCATCTCACTCTACCTACTCGGTTCACAAAAGTGATTCCAGGTCAAAAGTCACAGAGCTTCACCCTCATACTTAAGAGTTTAACTTTTCCCATAAGGGGATACAATGTTTCTGCTCACACACAAAAAACTGCAGAACATAAATTGAACAGTGATTTGGAGTTTCCGAGTATTTTCACATCCCTCATCCGGTTTAATGCTCTCAAGGACCCAACCAGATAAGGCCTTATCATTAAACCCATGTCATAGGAACCGAGGTCCACTGGGATTGTACTTGCTTGTGATCCCTTGGTTAGGGGTGGTTAGGGGTGGTTCTTCTGTCTGGTGCCCTAGCAGCCAGCTCTCTTCCTGGACACCGCAATTCTCTTCTTTTCCTAATTTAGCCAAAGCTTAACTCAAAATAACACTGGAAAAAGTATATACACATTAAGCCACATGAAGTTAATCTTAGGAAAAAAGGTTAGTTAAGCCATATGTCAAAGTATTTAAAGGAAAAGCCTGGCTCTCAGAAGCCTGTCTACTAGAGGAAAAAAGAAATAGAAAATAATAGTAAAAACAGTAACAGAAATAAGAAATAGAAAACCAGGCTCTCTTCCTGGAAAATACACTTAACAAACTATCCCTATTATTATGTAATTCCTATTATTACATTATATAACAGTAGTACAAATGTTAGGTAACCACCGGTATTTTTTAAATATGAGTAAGTGTAATTGGTTGGTTCTTAATTATTCTATATAATTTTATCGTCCGCTGTACCTAAAGACTAGGAAGGCTCATTATCCAAAGCAGAAAACATCAGTAAAAAAGGTAACATTCAAAGCCAGTGAAACTTAACTGCAGGGACTAAGAACATATCCTCATATTACTACTTGATGAGATTTTCCCAACACATTAATCTGATAAATAAGTCTATTCCACAGTACTAAACATCTGTCTTAATTAATCACTGCCCTATTTAAGTACAGAAACTTCCTATCTGCAAAGTCAGGAGTGAAGCTTGTTTCCAAATTTACTCTATCATTTGAGACTGAATTATATTTCTCACGGTACTGCTCTGTAAAATTAGAAGTAAACAGTACTTGCAAAAAGGTCAGGCCTTAAAAATCAATCCGTTTTATATTGGCAAAAATTCGGTTGCCTTCACACTATACCCTTTGGATGGTTATAGGACTTAATTCTCCTCGGGTGACATTAGTTTGCCTCTTGACCACACTATGAACTATTAAAAAACAAACAAAACATGGCCCTACACCTAACCAGGTTTTAAAATCACAACAAACACAGGAAAACTAAAAATCATACCCCTAAGAAAAGCTATTTAAAGCCGTTTCAAAGTGAAACTAAATATTCTGCAATAAAGCAGGCGTCTCAAGACTCGAGGTGAAAATAAAATACAGCCAGTGCGTCTTCAGGCCTTTCACCCACAGATGCCCTTTGATTCTCACTGGAAAGAAGTCGAGGAGGGGAACGTACATCCTTGGAGAGACTCCACTTTGGCAGGAGAGTCGTATGTGAAACATGGGAGAACGGACTCCCCTCCGCGCTCGGACTGAACGTCTTTAAAACAAGGAAACCGAACGGCGAGCTGGACGCAGCCTCCGCGCACCTGCAGCCCCTGCGCTCACCTGCGCGCACCTGCAGCACCTGCGCTCACCTGCGCGCACCTGCAGCCCCTGCGCTCACCTGCGCGCACCTGCAGCCCCTGCAGCCCCTGCAGCAGCCGCGCTCTCGCAGCGCCCCCCACTGGCGCCTGCCCGCCCCGCAGCCCGGCGCCGCCACCGCACACCCGGGCGCGCAGCCGCCGGACAGGTGCACCGGGCCCCGCTGCCATCGGGGACTCGGCGACTCCCCGCCAGGAAACC
>LNAC01000187.1:896811-910627 GCA_002007465.1 Ailurus styani
CCCCCGCCTCCGGCTCCCTGCTCAGCGGCGGGTCTGCCCCTCGCCGGCCGCTCCCCCTGCCGGTGCTCTTTCACTGTCTCTCCAATAAACGGATAAAACCTTTATAAACGCGGAGCGGGCCGTCTGGTCTGATGGTTACGAGAACATCACGGTAGGCAAGAGATCAGCTACATTGTTGCAGGAAACCAGCGGGCCCCTTGCTCAGCGGGGAGCCTGCTTCTCCCTCGGCCTCCTCCTGCCGTTCTGCCTGCTTGCGCGCTCGCTCTCCGACAAATAAATCGTCTTATTTCATAAAACTTTACAAAGGCCTCAGAGCTCTCCGTGGTCCCTCCGTGGACAGAGTACAGGCGGTACACGTGGGAACACCGCCGGCTGCTTTGAGTCCCGGGGGTGGGAGCATCTCGCATGCCCGTCCCAGTGGGGGAGCGACAGCCCCACCCGGGCTGCACTCAGTCCTCGGTTAGGGGAAAGGTGTGCGAGCCTGGACCGCGCTGCGTGGGGAGCGGGGGAGCCGGCCCTGCCGCAGAGCCCCTGCCGCAGAGCCCCGTGTGCGCCACAGCCGGCTGCGGTCCAGGGCGGGGCCGTCCCCGCTGGTGTCCCCGCAGGGGCTCGCGGCAGGCAGGTCTGTGATGCCTCACAGGGTCCAAGACATCTCCTGTATGGTAGTAAATCAGCTACATTTTCCCACCTCTCAAAATAGCAAAAAAATGAGGAAAAGAGAAAACAGAATAGTTGTGCTTAAGAAGTAACACACTTCACCACACACATTTTCTTCTAGAAATGGGGGTAATAACGACCACTTTGTCCATCTGGGATGGCTATCGTGATGACAAGAGGCAACTTTGGAGTCGTCCTTAGTGGATGAGAAAGTGTTTTATACACGTACACGTGTTGTTTTGTCCGGCTGCCACTGTTACTCCAGCCCAGCACTGCCTTCCTTCGGTTCCAGTTCGGAAGGCACGTAGTGGGATGGCTTTAGTAATTTGGAGAATGTAGGAAATGAGAAAGCTGGGACTTCAGTGAGAACCAGGGACACTTGCACAGAGACCTGTGCACCACCCGGAATACGAACCTGCAGTGTCTTGCCAAGTTAACTCTTGGGTCCTCCTGGTCATGAAGCCCACGTGCTGCCCTCAAGGCTTGGTGAATGCTTTCGGATGAGCGGCCCCTGTGCCCACCCACTTTTTTTCAGGCTCACTGTTTCCATACTGTTCTTACAGAAGTTGCCGTTTCACGGGCAGGAAAGAAAGGGTTTCACGGGCAAGGAATCTTCACTTGGCTTGGCAGTCCAGGAATTCCCTAGTGAATAAATGGTGAAGGATAAAAGAAACAGAGACAACCTTATTTTGCATTCCCTGCCGATCTGAGTGATTCGGGCCACAACCGTCAGAGGACACTAAACCCAACCGCTGCAAGGGGAGAGAACTGGGTATTCACAGGATTCAAACCGTCGTCCCCAGATCGCTCACTGCTGGCTTATGGGTAAAACAGGCCAACAGGCTTTCTTATGAACATAGGCAGCTTTCTTCAGCATTTGTGTTCTTGGGGGCCTCAGGGGGAAAGTGAAGCCACGGGTGGGGGGAGGGGATTTCTTGATCCAAGGTATTTAGGAAACGTTTGAATCAGACAAGGTTAATTTTTTTCTGCAGCTCTTCTGAGAGCCTTTACATAGCTCACAAGATCTGGGACAGCATAGAGGGAGCTTATCCCGTGTAGCATTTCCCAATTTCCTTAACCACGGAGCCCTTTCAGAAGGAGCGTTTTGTAGAATTGGTGGCCTCGGGGTTCCAGTGGCTGGGCGCCCTCCCAGCCAGGGTGTGCCCACGGAAGAAACCGGACTGTCAGATCAGGCGAATACATCCTGCTTCCTTTCATTTAGCTGCCTGCCTTCGGCAAGTCTCTAAAACCCCCTAGGCTTCAGTTTTATCACCTAAAAACTGGAAAGAGTAAGCGTCACACCATACATATTGTTCAGTTTCTGTGAAAACTGCCAGCAATAACATCTGGGCGAGGTCCAGTGTCCACCAGAGACTCAGTAAATGTTGACTTCTTCCTGTATTCCACGTCAGCACACCTTGCATGCCCCCACGGGCCTACCTGCCTACCCGCCAGCCTCTCCCCTTTGCTGCAGCTCGATGGTTTGTTTTTTAATCAGGGAGAGAGTGTAAATATTGCTCCACCTTTAATCCTCCAAGCATTATTTACTCTGTCTAAGGACAAAGGGCTGAGATGTTATCCTGTTCATCTCTGTCCTCGGAGAAAGGTCGGAGGTACCCCGAGCTCCTCTGGGCCTCATCTCCACTTCCACACAATTGTTTAGTTCTGAGCGTGGTGAAAACCACATTGGGGGAGCGTACGACAGGGGACTTGGGCTGCCTCCACTTTGACCTCCAACTCTCCTGTTGGGTTCTTTCCATCTGTCTGTTGGCTCAGGGGGAAGACCCTATGCACACAGCATCCCCTCTAGGGAACCAACTACCTCTCAAGCAACAAGGATGGCCCTGAGCCAGCAAGACCCCACGGGTGACTGACTGCAAGACAATGACCAGTTTGACCCCCACTGCCCACCTGCGCGTGACCACCCACCCTTACCCCACGTCTTCCTTATGTAAACCTGGAAGTATTTTTGGCACTTTGGAGCTAGCCTTTGAGACAGTAGCTCACTGCCTTTCCAGCACTGGCCTCGCTGAAATAAATCCCTTTCTTTTTTCGCAGCCACTTGTGTCTCCGCTTTGGGTTTTGTCAGCGGCGACAGCAGGCCCGGTGTGTTTGGGACACCTGGAGCCAAGGGCTCGAGCGGCCCTGCGCCCCAGCTACGACGACATCAACAGAAGTGGAAGCTCACATCTCTGACTACAGACTTAGGCCTTGGTGGGAGCCAGCATGCCTTCTCCGTGGCCGTGGGACGGAGCTGGGACGAGCCCTTTGGGTTTTGAGTGCAGGAGCCCAGAAAGCCCTCTGATCTGCCCTGACCCCGGCTGAAATTCTACCTTCGTGAGGACGAGAGGGGCTGCGTTGATAGAAAAGGAAGCCTTGCGGAGGGGCCCCCCTGGCTAAACCCAGGACAATTTGAGTATCAGAAAGAACGGTGACTACAAGCGATGGAGACGCCTCTTCCCCATGATTCTCAAGGGAGAACAAAAAGATGTAAAGACAGACCACAGAATGGGAGACCATCTCTGCAAACTGTAAGAGACTTGCACCTGAGATACTGAAGGAACGCTTACAACCTGGTCACACAAAGACAACCCAGTTAAAGAACAAGCAAAGGACTGACTAGAGATTTCTCCAAGAAGATCACGAATGGCCACCAAGCTCATGAAATGATGCTCAACATTATCAGCCATGAGGGAAATGAGAAAGTCGTAACGAGATACGGCCTTACACGCTGCCGACGGGCCGCAAGTGGGGCACAGCAGGTGCCCGCGAGGGGTCAGAGGAAGGGGCGCCCTCACCGCGTGGAGCAGCGGTGCTGGCAGTTCTCCCAGTGACTGAACATGGGGCCGCCCGAGGACTCGGCGGTCCCTCTCCCAGATCCCCACCCAGGAGAACTGAACACATGTGTTCACACAGCCCTTGTATCCAAATGCTCAGAGCAGCATTGGAAGTAACAGCCAGAAAGCGAAAACCACCCAAATGTTGGATCAACTGACGAACAGATAAGTAAGATGTGCAATAACCATACAACGGAATATTATCCTTGTTGTTGTTAACGGTTTTATTTTTATTTATTTGTTTACTTACTTATTTGACAGAGAGAGAGAGAGACTTCAAGAGAGGGAACACAAGCAGGGGGAGAGGGAGAGGGAGAAGCAGGCTTCGCACCCAGCAGGGAGCCTGATGCGGGGCTCGATCCCAGGACCCGGGGATCATGACCTGAGCCGAAGGCAGACGCTTAATGACTGAGCCCCCCAGACCCCACAATGAAATATTATTCAGCAATCTAAAGAAACGAAGTCCTGGCACGTGCTACCACACAGATGGATCCTGCAAGCACTGTGCTTACGGGGACTGCAGGCACAGGGGACCACATGTTGAGGGATAGCGGTACGGCTCTGGGAATGTGCTAGAAACCATTGAATTGTACATTTTAAAGGGGGAAATTGCATGCTATGTGAATGGTATCCCAGTAATTTTTAAAAGCTTAACAGTAAAAAAAAAAAAGAGAGAGAGAGAGAAAAACCCACAACTTTAAAAAATGCACAGGAAAAAAAGCAAAGGACCTAAAAACCTGAAACCCTTTGTGGTAATTAGTGCACCAACTCTTTTGGTAATTAAAGGGGAAGAAGCATTTACCTGTAGGATCTATTTCAGTTAGTCCTAGTGATGAAGGAAAGCTCTTCTTCTCAGAAAAAGTTCAGCTAATAAATATGAAAGAAGGTTAGAATGAAAAGAACGCCAGTTTGCAATCCCTAGGGAACGGACAGTTCCGGAGAAAATCAGCAAGGAATGCTAAAATCGTTCTGCAGATGAATGGGAGCCCGATCTTTACAGGGATTTGCTGTCTGAAAGGAGAAATGCAAATTTACAAGGAGGGGTCTAGGAGATCCTACTTAACATCACCATCAGAAGGACTGAGTTCTAGCACCTCCTGGTGTGATGCCTCCTGGAAGAAACAGCCCCGCAGGTGGAATCCATCCACACCTGGAACCTGAATCCAATCCAACAGGTGCACAGGAAATGAAGGGATTAAAAGAAGTAATCCAAGGAAAGGATGAGGAAGTAATCAGACTTGTCCAGGAGGCGGAACACTTCATAGGACAGCAGGGCCACCAAAGCCCTCTCCCACCCCGCCCTGGCACCAGGGAAAAGGGACCGAGTCCCACCCAGAACTTTACACACAGAAACACAATTAAGACTAAAAAGAAGTAAGTGGGGATAGTTTTAATGCTACGGTCTAGCCCAATATATCAAAACAGTATTTCAATATATATTCAGTATAAAATTATTATTGAAATGTTTTATTTTCTTCTGTCCATACTAAATCTTCAAAATCTCATATGTATTTTACACTTAGGACTCATCTCAATTCAAATGTTAAATTTTCTTTTTTTTTTTAAGTTTATGTACTTATTTTTTTTTAGTGATCTCTGATGTAGGGAAGACCTTACGTTTCGAGGCCAATGGCCAAGAAAGAATTCTTGAGATGTCTTTCATGCAAAAAGGTGGTTTTGGTAAAAAAATAAGCACAGGGACAGAACCGCCGGACAGAGAGCTGCACCGGCGTCATGAGGACTGGCTCCCTTACCTATTTTCAAGTTGGGAGGGGGTTAAGAACAGCCCCGATAGCCCATTTTGATGACCAGGTTTCCAGGACCCTGAGGGGGGCGAGCTGTTTTTGGAAAAGGTCATTTTTTTAAAAAAGATTTATTTATTTATCTGACAGAGAGAGATCACAGGTAGGCAGAGAGGCAGGCAGAGAGAGGGGAGGAAGCAGGCTCCTTGCCGAGCAGGGAGCCAGATGCGGGACTCGATCCCAGGACCCTGGGATCATGACCTGAGCCGAAGGCAGAGGCTTTAACCCACTGAGCCACCCAGGCGCCCTGGAAAAGGTCATTTATTATTGTTTAGTAAACCCTCAGGCATGAGACCCTTCAGCTGTGTATGAGTGCGTCATACGCTTGGAGGATGATTGCCAACGTGTATCGTGGGGGGTAAAGAGAAAGGCAGTTTCTAAAGGAATTTTGACGCATTGCAGTAGACTCACAGGGTCCTGGAGGTCGGGCTAAGATTGCCTCTGCCCTTAGCAAAGTACTAACATGGGGGCAGCTGAGTCCCTAGAGGGACGCCACTGTTTCAAGGACTCATCACTGGGCTGTCGGTAGTAAGGACGTTTACAAATTTTCTTCTTCCTTTGTTTCCCACATCAGTATCTGCTCCAGAAAACGGAATACACATGTTTCCTGTATGTATCACATAGTGGAACAAAGCAATAAGATAAACATCAGTAGCTTGTTTTAGAATTCCAATACACCCCCAATTTCAGCTAACATAGTCTGTCGGGGCAGAAATTAGTTTGTCTCCCCTTAGCTGTCACTCCAGACTCAAAGATACACTCCCCATGGGCTGACTGTCCAGGCCACGAACTGGCAAAGTTTCTTTCTACGTCTGAAATTCTGCTGTTCATTTTAGAGCTGGTTTCCTACTGGAGCTGCACAGGTGTGTTTCAGACCAGTTCCCCAGGGGTGACTGTGTTGGAAGGCAGCTATGCTCACCACTATACCACCAACGCGGGGTGACTGTGTTGGACCTAATGGTGGCTCGAACAGCGGAAGGACTTGCGCGTGCCGGGCATACATCATGTCGGCTCTGTCACGAACCAGTCTCTCCTCCTCCCTTGCTCTTCTCGACGCGGGCCGCTGTGAGTCTCTCCAAGATAATCACGGTTCCTGCCTCCGAGCTCCTGGTCCTGGCAACGCTCACCTCTCTTTTACCTAAAGGCCCGGTGGCCAGCTCCGCCGGCGTCCCAAACGGCGCCCCTTCTCAGGGGGACGCCCGAGAGCGGGGAACGTGGCCCGCGAGACGTGGACGCGCCGGGGCCGTGAGGCTGTCCCCCCGCGGAGGCAGAGACGGTGAAGCTCAGAGCGAGAGCAGGTCGGTTCTTCAGAAGCCTGTCACCCACAGAGCGGGTTGACCTCGGCCCGAGTTAAGCTTGTGGACGTGGCCTCAGAGGAATTTCCCTGGGGGTCTGGAATGCCGCCCTGAGCAGCGTATCTGGAAAGCTAATATTTGGTTGTCCTTGTCTGTCACCCCCGGCCTAGTTCCACACTTAGAAAGAGAAGGGCCGCTCTACCGAATTGCCCGTCGGTCAGGCAAACTCGGCATCACCCAATCATTAACCCGAAGGGGACCTTGCCTGCCTTGGCGGTAAGTGACTCGGGACGTTTCTGCCAAGGAAGACAGGTCCGGAGTCCGTGTGCGTGCCCGCGGCCCCTCGCCGGGAGCAAGCAGCGTGCCCTCGCCGGGTGCAGGGCCCCCCGAGACTTCTGTGAGGTCCCCCAGACTGAAGGGCCCCCGACGGGTCCTCACGCAGCTCGCGATGGCCCAAGCGAGAGTTTGCACCCCTGACTTCCAGGTGCCACAGGGCACGCACTTCCCTGCGTTCACACGCCCCTGGTACCATGTGTCGAAATTGTTTCCCGGTGACTGGGGGTGGGTGGGGAGCAGGAGGAAGGGCGAGTGTTTTCTAAGGGAACCCAGCTCGGCTCGGGGCGGGCCCCCCTTGTCTCTGGGCTACTCCCCACTTCTGGGCCGAGAGCTTTGCTGGTTGTGCCGTGTGCCCTGCGTTCAGGTAACAGGCAGGGGCTCTGCCAGGCTCCCGTTCCAGCGGGACCGGCAGGCAGGCAGGGAGAGAGAGGGGGAGGGAGAGAGAGAACAACTCAGGGCGGGTCATGCTGAGGGTGAGGAGGGAGTCCAGGGCCGCGCAGGGCGGGCTGCTCGCCGCAGGGACCGGCGGACAGAGCTCTCAGCGCAGCCCGGGTGGCCCTTGCGAGGCCCGGGAAGGGAGTTCCCGGCCGAGAACACAACAGAGCAGACCGGGGCTCTGTCTGCCTGTCCGTGCGTCTGTCCAGGGAACAGCAGGGGGTGGGTGTGAGCGGCGGGCGGTCGGGCACAGGCGTGTGCCCTAACCTGGCCCCGCCGGGTGAGCGACGAGTACGCCCCTTCCTAGGGAAGCAAGCGCCGTGAGCCGGACCCGTCCTCCCAGCGGGGGACCAAGGACGTGGGAAATGCCGACGTGCCCCCCGGCTGCTTCCGACTCAGAAACACAGCCCAGGAGGTTCGTCTCCCCAGATTCACGCTTTGCAGGCCCTGCGCCTGGTGGGACGGTATCGGGGGCCTTGGGGGCGATGAGGTGGAGGGGAAGTCGTGAAGGTGGCCCCTCACGGGAAGACGCCAGAGCCTTCCGTGACCAGGAAGCAGGTCCTGCCAGACCCCAGGCTCATGCGGCCGTGGGACACTTGGAAAGTGGCTGGTGTGGCCAGGGAACTGAAGTGTTTTTATTTTTTTTTTTTAGATTTTTATTTATTTACTTGACACAGAGGGAGAGAGATCACAAGCAGGCAGAGAGGCAGGCAGAGAGAGAGGAGGAAGCAGGCTCCCCGCTGAGCAGGGAGTCTGATGTGGGACTCGATCCCAGGACTCTGAGATCATGACCTGAGCCGAAGGCAGAGGCTTTAACCCACTGAGCCACCCAGGCGCCCCCAGGGAACTGAAGTTTGAACTGTAATGCACATGTAAGTGTAAGTGTTTAATGCTACGTGTGTTAATAGCCAAATGTGGGTTGGTGGCCACTGTTGGAGAGCACGGCTGCCACTGTGGGTGGGGTGTGCCTGGAGACTGACCGAGGAAACACGGCGGCCAAGGTCATGGGGGGCTGGTGCGCCAGGTCGGAGCGCCACACCTGTTCTAGGAGAATGGCCGTGCTGGAGGCTTTCCTTTAACACAGGAAAGGTCTAGCTGCATCCTTGTCCTCCGATAGCATTTTGAGCGGCAGGGTGGACAGGGGGTTGGACAAGCGACGTGGCAGCAGGAAGGCCAGGCAGGAGGTGACCACGAGGCGGAGGTGGGAGCGGGGACCAGCAGAAGGAAGTGTGACTCCAGCAGCAGCAGGACGTGATCACGGATGTAACCTCTGCAAAGGCTGTGTGTGCAAGTGTTGCAACTGAGTCCAGGAATCTAGAGGAGAGGCCAGTGTGGGTGTGCGGGGAGCTGATCTGCAGCCTCGGCTGGTGGCTGGTGAGTGACCACTGCAGACACATGATGGCCCGGGCCCCGCGCTGGGCACAGGAGTGAACTTGGGCGATCCGCCTGCCACGGCAGTGAGGACACCTAACCCACCCGCGGATGCCAGTGCCCCATTTAGAATCTCATATGGCCCCCAGTTCAATACTTTATCTATTTATTCGCGAACACATCACTTTTTGTGTGTGGCCTTGTGCTGAGCTGGGAACAGAAAGAACTTCCTCAGCAGTGTCCTGGGCGGGGGGAAATGTGGACACCAAAGCCAAGTTCCCCACGATGCTTACTTGCTGTCATACAGGCTCTTGGGGGAGCAATGGGGTCTAGAGAAGGTTTTATGGACACATCGCCTGAGCTGGCCTGAAAAGGACAGGCAGGACCGTGATAGTGGCAAGAAACACTCGTGAGCAACATTGCACCCAAGCCTGCCTACAACACGGCGCGAAGTAGCCGAGCAGATGGCTGGGTATAGACAGCGCTGTCTACAGTTAAAGCAAGTCTGAAGTCTGAATTCTGAAGTCCTTGCAGTGACCGAGCTGCCTGGGAGCCGGCTGTGTATTCTGTTTGATGGCATACATGACTCAGTGTGACTCTATCAGGCCCAGAGGACCACCAAGTTGCCTCTCCGTTTTTCACAGGGTGAACACGGTCTTACTGAATTAGAGTTCTCCAGAGAAATGGAGCCAATGGGAGGTATGTTCCTATCTCTAGCTACATATCTGTATTTATCTCTGTATCTATTTATCATTGATTGGTCGATCGATCTGGCTATGTATTGAGGGAGAGGGAGAGACATTCATTTTAAGGAACTGGCTCACCCCATCATGAGGGCTGGCAGGGCTGATGGGCATAGACTGAGCTGCAGGCTGCAGACTCAGTGAGTGTTGGTGTTGACGTGCGGGTCTGACGGCTGGAGACTCAGGCAGAGTTTCTGTGTTGTCTTGAGGAGAATTCCCTCTTCTTTGGGAAACCTTAGTCTTTGCTCTCAAGGTCTTCATCGGATTGGTTGAGGCCCAGGACATTATGATCTGCTTTACTTGAATCAACTAATTGTAAATTAATCCCATCCAGTCTAGCGACGTCTGGACTAGAGTCTGAGTGGACACAGGGCACCGTAGTGCAGACTCTGCCTTCTCCAATTTACATGGGGGGCCCGGAAGGTATGGAGGCAACGGAAGTCTGGAAATCACAGGAACCTGAGGGGCATGGGAGCCCTCTGGCTCCTTCCTTTCTTCTAAAATGTCAGGGCAGTCCCTTGCAGGTGCTGTGAGGCCAAAATTCAATATTTTGTCACTAACCATCTCAAGGTTTAGAGAATAAACTTGTGCTACTGCTCAGAACAAAGCCTGCTGGATGGAGTTCTACATGATTTTGAATTCCTTCGGATGTGTACTCGTGGGGATATTTTGTAGCCTGGCTGCAAAGGCTGCTAGCTGCTCTCAGTGCGCAGTGTATGGTCACACTACCCCCCCTGCCCCACGAAGGTGCCACTTGCAGCGGCGGTGGCCGGCGGCAGCCCGGGAACCGAGTGCGGAAACGGGGGGAGTAAGACGCTCATCTGCAGACTCTTACTGGGAACCACACAGAAAGTTCAAGTTATCCTAGAAAAAGATTACACTTCATAAAACCCATGTTTATTCAAAAAAATCTATTCAGAAAGTTTGGAAAGCGTAATAAATATCTGTATAGTGGCCGCCCATCTCAAACATAAAATACAAAGCGTGAACATAAGAATGACCTGTAAACACAGATGCGGGCTTGTAAACAAAGTGCTGCGGAGTCGGGGTCTGGGTCGGAAGCGTGCTCCGCCGGTGACCAGCGGTGGCGAGTTCGAGTCCCCCGCGGTTCCTCCCGTGCTCTGCGAACCCACGCCAGAGGCGCCTCCAGTCTTCTCTCCACCCAGGGACCTGCAGTGTCCTTTCCCATTCGAGAATTTTAAGGACTCTTGGAGAGGTGAAGGGCAACGAAACCATTTGGAAAGAAAAACAGAGTGCAAATCAAGTTCATCATGTGCTTGAGAGAATCAGTCAAGTGCGCAGCAACAGTCCCAACGTGCGGCTGTAGGAATAACACCGTTTAAGGAACAATACTGGCTAACATTAAGCACTATTATCATTTAAAACGCTAGACAATCTTCCAGGCACCAACACACACAAAGTTAAAGTCACGGACAATCTGACCTAAGGATACAGGTGGAATCTCACTCTTGCCCAAATTTGACTTGGGGGCGGTATCTGGCAGAGCCTTCAGCCTCGTGAGGTGGGTCAGGTGTTCTTGTCAAACAGGGGGGTCTGCAGGGAGGGCGAGACCACAGTGGGCTCCGAGGGGGGACTGCGGGGAGGTGGGGGAGGAGGCCTGAGGGCTAGGGCTCGGTTTTCTCATGAGAGTCTGTGGGGCTATGATCCGGCTGGGGTGGGGTGGGTGGTTCTATGGTCTGTGGGCTATGATCTGGGGGGGGCGGTTTCCACGGTCTGTGGGATATGATTCGGAGCTGGGGTTCCATGGTCTGTGGGCTATGATCCAGAGGGGTGGTTCCATGGTCTGTGGGCTATGATCTGAGGGGGGGTTCCACGGTCTGTTGGATATCCGGAGGGGGGGGTTCCACGGTCTGTGGCTATGATCCGAGGGGGGGTTCCACGGTCTGTTGGATATCCGGAGGGGGGGTTCCATGGTCTGTGGCTATGATCCAAGGGGGGGTTCCACGGTCTGTTGGATATCCAGAGCGGGGGGGTTCCACGGTCTGTGGCTATGATTCGGAGGGGGGCGTTCCATGGTCTGTGGGCTATGATCTGGAGTGGGGTGGTCCATGGTCTGTGGGCTATGATCCGGAGGCAGTGGTTCCACGGTCTGTGGGGCAGTGATCTGACTCCCCGCTGTCTGCCCGCCTGTGTGAAGCCCCCGGAGCCGCTCGGGGCCGGCAGGGGCGTACCGCACAGGGGAAGCAAAAGGAGAAGTCACCCCTTCCTTCGCGCCGACTGCTGCTTAGAACGCACAGCCTCTGGCTCTTGCACCGAAGACCTCGGAGCTGGGTCTCAACTACGGTGTGAACTTCTCGAGGCTGACTTTCTGGAAAGGTTTCAAGTATCGCTGTGTTCTGGAGACGGTGAGAAAGCAGAGGTATTTGACAGACATTCAAGTAGAGTTGGTTCTGCAGGGCGGCTGCCCGCAGGGTCTCTGCACCCGGGCCCCCGGCTCGGGGCACGACCTGGCGCGAGGCGAGCCCGGGCCGCTCTGCTGCTCTCGGAGCGCGGCAGGGGGGCTGCGTGGAGGCGGCACGGCGCGAGGGGACGAGCAGGAGCAGCGGTGTGCGGAGAGCACCTGCTGGCCCCTCTCCCGGCAGCTGCTGGGCCACTCGACCTCGGGCCTGTGTCCCTCGGCGCTCCGACTCTGTGAGCAAACCAGCCCCCTTGCAGCACACCTGGGCCGCAGGAGCCCTGGAGCCGCGGCCTACGGAAGGTGTGATGATGACCTTGGTGGCGTCAGGGAGGGCAAACCCGTGCCCTAAGGCTATCCAGCTTTTCCTAAGCTTCTAACCATAGATCAAATAATTCAGACCTAAAACAAAACTATGGTGAACCAAGCCTTCGTGGCCGTGGGGAAAAGCATTTTCGAGTGAGAAGATACGGGGGTTGCCTCGGGCGGCTTTGTGGGAAGCCGGTTCGCGAACCTGCCCCCCACCTTTACGTCTGCTGGTTCTCTGAGGGGGAGGGAGGCTCACAGAATAACGAAATCTTCTGAAATAAGGTTACGCCTTAAGGTCTGAACACAATTGGGACAAGCTAAGGCGTCGTGCCCAGAATGCCGCATGTTGCTCCTGTTTTTGTCTTTTCGAGGCGGTGTAGTCGGCTGGGATGGGGGATGAAGGGAACAAGGAAATAGGTCTTCTTGGTGAGATCTGGTGGAGGACCACAGGCGCCCCGCACCCAGCCGAGGGAGCGGGGAGTCCCGGCCGGCCTGGGGGCACCCCCGGCGGGGCTGGTGGGAGGACACCGAAGGCCCCTCGCTGCCTCCCCTCCTGCCCGGCACCGGCGCCCAGCCTGTCCCAGTTCCATTTAACGAGAAGCACACGCACCCCTGCGCCCCTCCTGTGTGCACGCGCCCCAAGGAAACGTCAAATGTCACTGCAACACCAGGTGAAAAACAGAAACACAAATGCAACACAAAAGCACAGCTTCTACAAAGTGCATGGCCACCCCGGGGCACCCATCTTCCCGCGGCCCTCTGGGCCCCCGGCCGGGCCCCTCGCGGCTGCAGTGGGACCCGGAGCACGCCTCAAAGGGAGAACAGAGCTCAGGCCGGACCAGAGAGGACCAGACAGGGGAAGGCAAACACGGCCTAGACGCTGCTTTGGGAATGCGCACGGGGCCGACGCACCCTCTCAGGACCTTGGGGCGGCCTTGACCACGGCCGGGGCGGGAGCGTGCAGCCCCAGCCCTGAGCCCCGGCCGCCCTGGGGGGACAAGGACACAGGGCGGGGGCCCAGGCTGTCTCTGGCTCCTCCCCAAGGACGCGCCATTCTTGTGCAAAGAGGCTCCTGGGGCAAAGATGCCCCCTGCCAGTTCTGGGCTCGTCCCCACGCGGCTCTGCCCCCCGAGAGGACACCCAGCACCTCGGTCAGGGAGGAGGCCGTGGGACGAAGGCGCTTTGGATCAACTGGAGGGGACCTGGCGGCTACTCCTGGGCGCCAGGTGCCGACCCCGTCCTCCTGGCAACACCAGGCTGCGGAAGCCGTGCTGGGAGCCCGTCGGCGCGTCCGCCCACCCGAATCACGGGCATGCATGTGTCAGGGGCCTGACCCCCTTCCTGCTTTGTCACTGGAAAAAAATCTCTCTATACATATAAGCCGTGATGATAAAAGACCTACAGAGTCCGAAGGAACCCGACAGGCACGGGCATGGTGGCGAGCGGTGCAATGGGTCCGTCCGGCTTTGCTCGGGGCGAGGAGGCGGCGAGGTTGGCACAGCGAGGCGTCGGGAGGCCACTGGTCTGGATCCAATCCAGGCCGAACGAGGAAGCGTGGAATGAGCGGAGGCGGCGGGGCCTTCGAGGTGGCTGCGGCCGCCCCGCGGGGCCCGGG
>LNAC01000187.1:910684-924168 GCA_002007465.1 Ailurus styani
CCGCCCCGCGGGGCCCGGGACGGGAGCCCGGCCGGCGCCCGACGGCCCAGGACGCTCGGCGGGGCCCGCTCGCGCTACAGCCTCGTGGACGTGAGTCTCTTCATGCCCCTGCGCTGGGCCAGGCCGGACGACAGCACTGGCTCCAGCCGCGGGGCCTGGGGGGTCCTGTTCAGAGCGAAGTAGGTGGCGGCCATGGCACCCTGGGGGAGGAAGGGAAGGGCGGTGACCGCAGTGGCCCCGCTTGACCGGGACCTCTGCGCACGCACAGCGCCCTGAGCTCACGGGGCCCTGCACGCTCTGGGGCCTCCTGAAAAAGGTGCTTGTGTTCTCTTCCCATTGCACACCTGCCTTGTGTTGTGCGTGTGCCTGGGGTGCTTCAGACGTGCAGGGAGCCTCCGCACGAGGTCCCGCGATCCCTGCCCTATGTTACAGCACCACACTGGCCGGATTTTAGAAGACGGGCTTTACCCTGCAAGGACTGAGCCTGAGAGCCGGGAGTGCTGTGGGCTCAGTCCTCCCCACGAAGCTCCAAGCAGCCTCCACCAAGCATGCGAGGCAGAAGCTCCTTGTGCCTGCAATGCAGGCCCTCCAGTCCCTGGGACGTCTGTCAGTCCGTCTGGACGGCACCACAGGTGCGGGTGCATCACAACCGAGGTGGCCACGGGCCTGCCTGGCTACAGTCGGGTCTGAGGACGCCTGGCTTCAGTGACTCTGACCACAGTGGCACCGCGCGGTCAGACCTTGCCAGGCTGGGGTCGTCGCGCGGCGAGGGTCTGCCGAGATCCAACCGTTTCATGCTATTCTGTCGCTGGAAACCTTCTGGGACTCAGACCATGCCCCTGACACCAGTGCGCCCTGATCTCTGTTCCCGCGGCAGCCCTGTGTCTCTGTCCGCGGCTCCCGTGTCACAGTGCTCTAGGGTAAGCTACTTGGCCAGATCCCACGAGGCACGGGCCCTGGACAGTGTCAGGAAAGTGGACTGGGACAGCCGTGGTGTGCGATGGGGGCGTCAGACCACCGCCCTCGGGCCCAGCCCAGCGCCCCTGCTCCCGTGGGCCAGCTTTTCCTGACGCCCGGCTGCTCCTGGCCACTTGCCTGTTGTCTGCGGGCACTTCTGGGCTCCAACGGGAGACGCGAGGAGGAGCCAGAGACATCCGGCTCCAGAAGCCTACAGCCCCCAACGCTCGGGGCCTCTGCACGGAAGTCTGCAGACCTCTGCTCCCAAACCCAGGGCTTTGGGGCCTTGAACTGGTGCCGATGCATGACTCCCTGCATCTCTCTCTGTCCCTCTGTCCACCCCCATCTGTCTGTCTGTCTGTCTCTCCGACTTCCTGTCTCCCTCTCTCCTTCCATGTCTGTCTCTGTCCCACACGTGTGCACGTGCCCGCACACACACACATGCACACACAACGAAGCTGCTCCGATTGTTAATAGAAGCTGTAACCTATTTGGAGCTCTGTGACTGCGTGGACGTGAAGTCACGTGTAGAGTAAACGAATCAGGGAGACCTGTTTTGCCCCTTACTGGTTCCCTATCTGGTTCCCACGTCGTGGTTTCTCTAGGGCGACTTTCCTGGACACCCCCCACCCCTTGGCTTCTCGCTGTCATGACTCCCTGTCCGCACCTTCACCAGGTGGACGTCCTGTCTGCTGAGCTGGTTCTGGGACAGGTACTCTCTGTTCACGATCCACGGGTGTTTGAGGACTTGAACTGCCGTCAGGCGCTGATGAGGGTCGACGTGGAGCATCTTGGACACGACGTCCTGTAAGGCACGACAAGGGAAGCCAGTCCGAAGAGCCTCCCGAGCAGAATTCCTTCCTCCCTCCCACCGGCAGAACCTCACCGTTGTTCTGACGGATTCTCTGCACCGGGGGGGGGGGGGGGTGGGTGTCCAATGTTTACTTGAATTTTAATTATCATCACCTTGGTGGCTCGCCTCAAGTTTTTATCATATTAAAGATTTTATACGCAGAGAGAAATCGAATGTAGAAATGTTGAATGATGCATGTAATTTACTGTATTGCTATTTTGGTAAAAATGACATCCTTCCCAAGGGAGAAGCGAGATAATGACTGTCCCACAGACATAAATAGTTATGACAATGCATGTAGTGACATTTTTATTAGCACTGTCCATAAACATTTGCTACAAATTGGCACCAGCCACAGAACTGTCCGTCTGGAGCCATTACATGGGTCCAATGGGCTCATATCCCATGGGGTGACTTTCTTATGTGACTGTAAGATAGTCATAGTAAAGATTCCCATGACTGTGGCTTAAAGACAAAGCTCCACTTCATGTTCACCCACGGCACTACACGCACACATGTGTGTACACGTGCACACACACACAATTACGAGTGTGATGTGTATGTCCATGGCATTTGTGACATCGTCTGCACATGCGTGATGCTCCTGTTCTTGAAAGTCATCGGGATTGTCCTTGGGGGAAAGAGGGCCAATGTCACTGTCCCCATTTTGCAGATGAAGACATTGACATTTATAGGGATCAAACAGTTGTCCAAGGAAGAGCCGTGATGGGAATCCATGCTTTCCTGCTAGCCTGCTCACCTTCCTCTGGTATTTCCGTGACATTTCACAGGGAAAGAAGGGAGTTAGCACAGACGTCACATGAAGATGATGATGTACTCAACAGAATTTCTGGTCATAAACCACAACAGAGAGACTATAGACTAATCCAATATCCTTTTTTAAATAGAGAAATCCAATGCTTTTTAATATTTGGTAACACCGATCTTGATAATTTCTTGGAACAAATACCTCTTGGAAGCAGTATTGTTCCCACTTCCCATTTACACAACTGAAAGCAGAGAGACTTGTATCGTTTGCTCAAGATCTCATAGTAGAGCAATGTTTCTACGCAGTACATGCAAGATGTGCAGTAGCAGCACACAAATCCACAGACTTCGTCTGATTTTGGAGGGGTGGAGGTTTTGTTGTATGTTTGGTGAGCACAGAGAGGAGAAAAGGGATGGGGCAGGTGGGGCAGAAGATATGGTGGTGAAAGGGGCAGGAAGAAGTCATCAAGGTCGCAGGAGGCAATGAAGCCCTCTGCCTGCAGCCGCAATCCTTGTACTTGACTTGATTGCTTTCCTGACACCTTCTCCCTGCCCCCCACTCCTGCTTCCGAGGTCACTTATAAAGAAACCACCAGCACCCGAGTCCTGGTCTACTTTGGGAGCCAGAACTAGACAATTCCTATACTCCTTTGAGACAGTGGATGGATGGGAGCACTGGGAGCTTCAGGGTCTGACGCACAGGAAGCGCCTGCTAAATGCCAGCTGCCTTCTCCTCTGCGGTCACCTCTGCCATGACCTCCATCATCACCTCTGCCACCTTCTTCACCGTCCTCCCTGTCATCTCTTCCACTGTCTTCTGTCCTTTCTCTTCCTCATCTCCTTCACCATCATCTCTACCATCTTCTCCGCCATTCCCTCCACCACCTCCCTCACCATGCCCTGTCATCTCCATCATTTTCTCTACCATCTCTTCCATCATCTCTGTCACCTCCTCCACCATCTCCACCATGACCTCCATCATTACCTCCACCATCATCTCTATTATCCTTTCTGCCATTCTTTCTGTCACCTCCTCCATCATTTCCCCCACTGTCTCTTCCATATCTCTTCCACCAACACCTCCACCTTGACCTCTGTTATTACTTCCACCATCATCTCTGCCACCACCTCCACCATCTTCTCTGCCAACCCCTCCTTTATCTCCTCCAGCTCCATCATCACCTCCACCATCACTTCCACCCTCTCCTGTACCATCTCTTCTACCATCACCTCTACTGTCATTTCTACCATCTTCTCCACCATTGTCTCTGCCACCTCCTCTGTCATCTTCTCCATCATCACTTCTGTCATCTCCTCCAACACCTTCTCCATTATCACTTTCATCATCATCTCCACAGTCTCCCCCACCATTTCTTCTACCATTACCTCCACCATCATTTCTATAATCTCCACCATCCTCTCTGCCATCTGCTCCATCATCTTCTCTACCACCTCTTCCACCATCCCCTCTGCCATTTCTGTATGAGGTCACACAGTGATGACTGTGGCAGCACTAGAATCAGAACCCCAGATGGTCTACTCCTTTCCCAGTCATTTTATGGTAACACAGGAAATAGACAGTTGATACCGCTTCTTACTAGTGGTTGTGTTATTACTTACTATTTAGTTAGAGAGGAATTGATGATCTCAACTGAAAAAGACTAAGTCTGATGTCTCTTTAAACAAGGTTGGTCACAAATAGTGAAGTTGCGGGGAAGCCCCAGTGCAGTTTTAAAGTAACAGAAATATACCTCTGTCCCAGAGTTCTTCCTGATCAGTCTGTGATCATTGAGGGCACGCAGTATGCAACATCTCTAAAAGTGTGGTGGTTATTTTATGTGTCAGCGTGACTAAGCCACGGTCCCCAGTGTTTGGCCAATCACCAGTCTAGATGGTGCTGTGAAAGTCTTATTTAGATGAGATTAACATTGAAATCTGTCAACTTGGAGTAAAGCAGATGACCCTCCTTGATGTTGGTGGGTCTCACCTAATCAGTTGGAAGCCTTAAGGTAAAAAGGACCAAGGTTTCCAGAGGAAAGGGACGTCGGCCAGCAGATAGGCTTTAGACTCAAGCTGCAATGCCAACTCTTCCCTGAGTTTGCAGCTTGCTGACCTACTCCACAGATGTTAGAATTATCAGCCTCCACAATCTTGTGAACTGATTCTTAAAAATAAATCTCTCTCTCTCTGTATCTATCCAAGTCTTATTGGTTCTGTTTCTCTGGAGAACCCTCGTACACCAAGACAGTAGAAAATGTGAAAAGTGCTATCACAAGAGGTTTGCAAAAATATTTTTTTCAATTGAGCAGGTAAAGATAATCTATAAGATAAAGTACCTGAGTTACTTACATGAAAGCTGTCCTCTAGCTTCCTCCCAAACACAAAGGTTGATACAGAATCTCCGCCCGAGAAGCAAGAGTGCCGGGAAACACTCACCTTCGCGGCGTCAGAGATCGAATCCCAGTTCCCCCCGGAAAGGGCGTACTTCCCGCTGCCAATCCGTGCCAGGATCTCCTCAGGAGTGTCATCTGGTCCGTTTGCAAATGGGGTAAATCTGCGCGAGGAGAGAACGCACGGTTCTGAGCTCCCATTTTACAACCTATAGTAAAGTTCATAGCTTGATATTTCCTTTGTTTGTTGTTGTTGCTTGGTTTTTTTTTAAGTAGGCTCCACACCTAACATGGAGCCCAACGTAGGGCTTGAACTCACAAATCTGAGAGCAAGAATGGGCGAGATCAAGAGTCAGACGCTTCACCAACTGAGCCACCCAGGCACCCTGCCTCTTTGTTCTTAAAAAGAATAGCTCTTTCTTTGCCATCATGCCTCAAATTTAGGAGTCATGGGGGAGTGTCACTTATTTCTCATGCTGTGTCCATCTTCCTAACTTGGACCATGGTGTAGGTTGATAAGGCTAGTGTAGAAAGCCCTGTGGACCCAAGCGCGAGCTTCCTTGGACCATTCCTGGCTCCCCTGGTGACCGCGTCACAGTGGCTGGCCCGGTCATTCGGTTTCCACGGTGAGACCGCGGTCTAACGGAGGAGAGCGTGAGATCTGAAGTCTGAAAGACCCATGGCTGATCTATTACCAACTCTGGTTCTCTGACAAATTAATTTTTGAAGACTCAGTTGCACAATGGCTAGAATCATACACTCACAGGGATCTACACGGACACATGCGAGATGCCACCCCCACCCCCCCACCGTGAGTTATTCCGTCGGCTCCCGACATAAACCAGGACATGTCGGTACACGCCCGCTAGAAAAGGAATTCTATGTGATCCTCGTGGCACTTCCTTTAGTGGCCAAGTTTGTGATCGGAGGTTTATGTACAGACAACGTGAATATCAGAACAGTCGCAGGGCGACCCAACAGTGTGACGTCAGGAGGGGCCGGGATGCCTTCCCTGCGACTGCGGTCCTCAGGGCACAGCCCAGGCTCACACGTTCACCTCCTGTCATTATGGGCCCTCATCACTCACTCATCATGAGATGCCCCAGCAAGGCCGCAGGAGAGCAGGCCACTCCCATTCATCCTTGTGAGGGCATTGTGTCCATTTTGCTACAGCGAGCAAAATGCATTCCTTCTATGCAAATCCTTAATAAACTTAAAAACACAGGTCCCCCTGGGGTTCTTAGGGGCCTTGATCTTGAATAACATACAGTGGCCTCTTCTCATTCAAAAGTGGGGGAAGTGAGGCCAGTAAAGGTCAAGGGGTCCAGGCTGGAAGCCGAGCTGGTGAGGGGCAGACTTCAGATTGGAAGCAGCTGGGCACACAGCAGACCCGACTCTCCTTCCGTACGGCCGCTGTCTCGTCTGGCGGCCACGCAGGTCTGTCACCTGCCCTTACCTGGCCGCCTTCCTCGAGGGGCTGTTTGGCCAGGAAGCTTTCAGGGTGCTTCCCAACTCAAGGGGGTGTTTGTAAGAGAAGATGTCACGACCTCTAGAAGGGGCGGCATGGTGCTGGGGAGAAGGTGGACACGTGGTCAGAGGCTTGGGTTTTTGTTGACGAGCTGAGTTCTGTGCTCCAGTTCGCGAATTCTGGAGATACATATTAAAGAAAACCCAGGGCCAACTTTCTCAATCTCTGTTCTTTAGTTGTCCTGAAAGGGCTAAGAAGTGTCTACCCAAGACCTGCGAGCGTGCGTCCCCCCCCATGCACGGGGGCAGGGCTGACCCTGGGCTGAGTTCAGGGCCGGCCCCTGAGACGTCTGCCTCGCGGCATCTCGGGCACACACGCCATCGCGAGCTGACACCTACGGGAGGGTGTGCATTACCCCGCCAGCATGGTGTACAACAGGGTCCCCAGACTCCAGATATCACAGGCTGCATCGTAGCCTTGGCGTTTCAGGACCTGGAGGGTGGAAAGCAGATGACAGATGAGCACCAGGGGAAGAAAGCTCAAGTTCACAGAGGGTTCTTCTGATGAGACCATGAGCTGGGCAGGTGGGAACACGGGGCTATCACATGAACGCCAAGTCAACCAGGATGCCCTGCCATAGGGTTCCCCAACACCAGGGCACACACGGGAACCACAGTTCTGGCTAGATTCGTGACTGATAGCTTGGAAACACTTAATTTTTAAGGCAAAACTTTAAAAAAATGATGGCGAAGTATACATAACATAAAATTTACCACTTAATCAGTCTTAGGAGCACAGTTCAGTTGTTCAACCATCTCTATCCATCTCTTTCCTCTCGTAAAACTGAAAACGGTCCCCAAAACGCAGACACTACCTACGCCCCTCGCCCCGCCCCGCGCACCCACCCTCCTCTTTCCGTCTCTGTGGATTTGGCTGCTTTCAGGACCTCATATGGGTGGAATCATAGAGTAATTATGCTTTTCTGCTTGCTCATCAGACAAGACGATGGGGTCAAGGTTCATGCATGTTGCAGCGTGGGACAAGATCTCCTTCCTTTTTAAGGCCAATACTCCTTCGTATGAATGCACCACATTTCGTTCCCCATTCAGCTGTTGATGGACACTTGGGCTGCTTCTACATTTTGGCTGTTGGGAATAATGTGCATGTGGCGGGGGCGGCAAAGAGCTGCTCTTCTCTGCTTTCAATGCCGTTGGGTATTTGCATTACTGCATCACATGGTAATCCTATATTTAATTTTCTGAGGAATAGTTAAAACAAAATTCTCATGTGTCTAGGACAACATACTTCAATGGAGGGCAATCCTCTGATATATTTGTAGTTGAATAACAGTAAAGAGAGAAGCATAAATGCTCGTGGATTACTGTACGTTACTGGATTTAGCATGAAAGTGGAGTCAGGAGAGCTGGGTTCGATTTTCTTACCCACAAGGGCAAGGATCACGTCCTCCCTTCGTTGTATCACTGATGCTGCACGCTGTGTGTGTCAACCAATACGGGCAGATTAACTGAATGTCTGTTGTTTGAACCCACGCATCACTAGCTAAGCGACCTTCAAAAGTCCTTGAACATGCTGAACCTGGTTGTTGTTGTTTTTAACCCACTCAGTGTGGCTACCAGTATCTACCCTGTGTACTTCATATGGCATACGAAGATAAAAGTAAAAACGATTGCTAAGAGTGCTTTGTAAATGGTAAAGTAATATACCAATTTAAGATATTCTATAATTGCTAAAATCAATACTATCAATATTAATATTGATCACGTAAGACAACACTAGAGGTTTATAAGCAGATTAGGTTAAAGGGGGCACAGGTAGCACCTGAGTAGCCTGAGAGTGGCCTCACAGCACACCTGTGTGGGGCCCATGCACACCCGTCTCCGCTCCGCACCCTGCTGCCGTCCTCACCACCACTGGGGGGCTGCCTGTAAACTCGCAGACCCACTACCAGGTGCCTGGGGGCTTCTTTTTTTTTTTTAAAGTAGACTCCATGTGCAGCATGGAGCCCAATGTGGGACTCGAACTCACAACGCTGAGCTCAAGCTCTGACCTAGGCTGCCTTCTCTTTGGACTTGCTGTGTGCTTCATGTCAGCTCTGGTCCAGTTCCGGCAACAGCCAGAAGGATCCGCACGGATGCAACACCTGTTCTTCCTGACTCCTCCTCCCCCCAGGCACCGTCTGTCCTGCTCCAGCGGCATCTCAGGCTTCGTCGCTCACGTTGGCTTCATAAACATACGAGTGACTTCAGAGCCTAACGAAACCATCCCCAGGGGGGCTGAGAAGGGGCAGGCGTAGGAGATGGTGCTGCCGAGATTCTCCGAGTCTGGGATGCGGGCCGAGAGCCCTCACAACACCACGGGCCCTCGTACTAAATCGCACAGCCCAGGCTTGCTTCTGCCCTGGGAAACAGTCTGGAACAGAACTCTGGCACAAGGGGAACCCACAAACGTGCGGTCTCCCCCGTCTGTGTAGTGCAGATTGATTTCTGATCACAGGGGACGCAGGGGACCCGGTAGCTCCCCTCCGGGTGGCGCTGAGACACCGCTTGCCTTGTTTCTCAGTAACTCCCGACAAATCCGTGGAGATCCAAATGGTCTGCTGCTCGGTAACAATTTTATATAAGAACATCACCTTCACAAACATTATGAACAGAACGGTAAAGTTGACTGTTTGAGCAAGGTCAGTGGCTGGTTCCTTTTCTGACTCATTTCTCCTCTCTCACAGGACTGCTAGACTGACTCCCGGGGACCCCCATGTACCAAACGATCCACCCCTTCCATGGCCGGAGGAGCGGGCTCATCTCGGCTGGCTCGGGGCTCTGGCCTCGGGGGCATCGGCCAGCTCAGGGCTCTGGCCTTGGGGGCATCGGCCGGCTCGGGGCTCTGACCTCGGGGGCATCGGCCAGCTCGGGGCTCTGGCCTCGGGGGCATCGGCCGGCTCGGGGCTCTGGCCTCGGGGTCATCGGTCGGCTCGGGGCTCTGGCCTCGGGGTTGTCGGCCGGCTCGGGGCTCTGGCCTCGGGGGCATCGGCCGGCTCGGGGCTCTGGCCTCGGGGGCATCGGCCGGCTCGGGGCTCTGGCCTTGGGGTCATCGGTCGGCTCGGGGCTCTGGCCTCGGGGTTGTCGGCCGGCTCGGGGCTCTAGCCTCGGGGGCATAGGCCGGCTCGGGGCTCTTACCTCGGGGGCAACGAAGTTGGCCGTATAGCAGGGTGTCATCAACAGGCCGTTCTCCGCCCGAAGCTGCTTGGCAAACCCGAAGTCGCAGATCCGGATGGATTCGGGGTTTCCAGACTCGTCCATGTACAGTATATTACTCGGCTTCAGGTCCCGGTGAACCACCTGGAAAGGCAGGGGGCGGGGTTGGAGCGGGACGGGGCGGGGGAAGCATTCAGAAGAGAAGGGGTTTTTGGGACTGTGACTCTGAGCAGGTCCTGCGGCTGGAAGCTGGGGGCTCGGATGCTACGTTCCTCAGGGTGGCTCTTCCGTCCTCTCTTGCTGTCGTACTGTGACTCGAGGGAGCAAACAAGCCGCTCCGCCAAGGGAGAGAAAGACACACGAGGAAACGTGACGCTGAGTTCGGGTGACACGCACGAGATCTCTACAGACAGATGTTCACTGTGTGCCCAGCACGCTCCAGCGCACTAAGGGCTCCCCGGGGGCGAGGCGGACACATGGCCTCTGTCGTGGGGCCGGTGACCCGGGGGCAGCGATCCAGCGATCGACCGGACCCCTGCAGCGGCACCGGGGGGTGGGGAGGGAGGCGCAGGGCGCCCCGAGCAGAGGGCCGGGGTCGGTCAAGGCTGTCCTGACGCCGCAAAGCAACGTAGCTACGGGGGCCCGCAGACGTTTCTTCTGATGGGGACAGAGGCTGATTGTGAGCACACGCGTGTGCCCTCTCACAGCCGGGAACCTGCGCGTCTCCACGTACCTGTCAAAACCCAGGGACAGATGGCAGGAAGCTGAAGGGACACTCGTGGGCAGAGGCCCCAAGGGCAGGGGAGTGGGAGAGTTTGGGGCCAGGCCCATCACCCCGCTCATTAAATAGAAGCCGATCTGGAAAAGGCATCATCCCAAGGGTTTCCTCTAGAGTCTGTCCTCAGGAAATGCTGCGCACTCGCAGACCACCGGGTGACCCCAGAAGGGTCTGTGGACCAGCCTCCCGTTGGTGGACGCTGGCGACCACGGTGCAGGGTGGGCCGCGGAAGCGCTGCGGGAGTCACGGGAGGTGCCCAGAGCAGGGGTCCGGGAGCGGAGCGATGGGCGGGAACCCCAGCTCCGCCACTCACTCGTGGGCAGCCAGCCCCGGGCCAGATGCTTAACCTCTCTCTGCTCTAGCCTCCGGGTCTGCGAGTGGTGTCCTCCGGAGCTGGGGGCTGCAGGAACGGGGAGCACAGAGCCGCCCCGGACCGGCCAGGGCCCTGGCAAAGCTCTCTCTGTCTCTGTCACCAGCAGGATGCCCTCGTGCTGACTAAGGAGTTCAGTTGTAAACAGAGCAGCATGGCCCTGTAGGAGGCCCGATTAGTTTTCCTCTCTAACTGGTCCAGGTAAACTCAGTTTCCCTCGCTCGCTGCCGGGCCCACTGCATGTGCAACGCCCTCAGGCCCGGGAGGGGCGGCGGCTATGCAGAGGGAGCCAGGACCAGCGGGGCTGGTGCTGGAGCCAGGGGACTCCCTCCGGGTCGGGCTGGTGGGGGGGGGTGCCTGCCGTGCGGCCGCGGGCTGGGGGCGGTGGGCTTACCCCCTGGGAGTGGAGGTAGTCCATGGTCTTGGTGATGGTGCACAGCACGTCGCTGGCCTCCCGCTCGGAGAAGTAGCGCTGCCGCAGGATGCGGTCCAGGAGCTCCCCGCCGCGCATCAGCTCCATCACCAGGTACACGAACTGCCCGTCATCATAGACCTGGGGGCGGAGAGCCGGGCGTGTGGTCTCCGTGGCCCCCCTGCCCGTGCAGCCCGCCTGCCGTAGGGGGGAGGGCAGCCCCGGACGCGGCGCCGGCCAGTGCAGAGACCGGGGACTCGGGGCTCCCCGGGGTATGAAAACAAGGCTCCGGCTGAAAATGAGTGGCAGGACTTTCCTGTCACACCCGACGCGGCGCTTCGGGAAAACCAGCTTTAATGATCTGCTGCAAAGTAGGGAACATGCCTGCGAGGCCAGGAGCTGGCAAGGCAGGGGGCAGATTTTAGCTGACCTGGTCCAGTCCCTCCTCTGCCACGGGGATCTTCAGAGCTGCAGCTGGGGCTGCCGGCTCAGAGCCGAGCGCCTCAGACGTCAGTGTGCACACCCGGGGGGTCTCGGTAGCAGGAGGCACGTGGCCCAGCAGGCCCGGGTCATGTCCGGCCGGCCCCCAGGGGTCCTCCCTCTCGCTGCACCGTGGAGGAGCCTGGGAGCAGCCAGACCCGGAGCTCAGGCAGGGAGGGGAGGCAGAGGGAGACAGAATCTGCCACGTTGCAGCGATGCTCTTATCTCAGGGAAGCAACGGAGCAAGGGAGCTTCGTCGCACCACCTTCACGCTCATGAACTTAACAGCCTCAAACCCCTCTCCTCCAGCTCTTTCCGTGACATGCTGTGTGGACAGCAACTGTCCTTCACGCCGGTGCCCGGGCGTGGGAAGGACCTCGTGGAAATGGGGCAGAGCACCTAAATATGGGTAATCTTTAGCTTATGGATCAGTGAGTTTCCAGAACAATTCACTAAAATAATTTGCTGGACTCTGAGCTCAGTGCAAGATGTAAAGTTGATTTTGGTGTAATTATTTCCAGTTTATGCCTCAAAAAAAATGCTCTAATTTTGAGAATGGACGTACCATGGCATCTCTGGCTCAGAATCACTCACCCCAACATAATGAAAGTGCTTTGGAAAGCTTAGAAGTTTTCAAATTAGCTGGTTTCTGCTTGTGGATCTTAACATATAAATAAACACTAAAACGGCCAGAGGACTGGGTTGCACCGTGGGGGAGCCTGGGACCCGCGGGGAGAAAGCGGGTGCACTTCACGCGGGCTAACACGGAGCCTTGTTTCACCCTTTCCTCCGAGGTGAACTGGCATTTGGCAGGCCCCTTGCTGCAGGAACTGATGGGGCCCAAAGGGAAGTCAAGATGGCCCAAAATTGGGAGGGTTTGGGCTCACGACCCTGGAATCCTTCTGGAGTATGAGGGTGAAGGTGACGAGAGACAGCTCTGTCTCCCCCAGCCCCCGACACCACAGCCTGGGGTCTGCGCTGGGCTTCCGAGGGCCGGACACCCGTCCCTTCCCTCTCCCGGGCTGGGGACCACACATAGGGAGAGGAAGCTGGGAGGAGCCCCACGGCCAGAGCGGGGTCTGGGTCTCAGATCTGACCCAGCCCTGTCTCAGCCACTGCAGACTCTCTCCGTTTCTGCCGGGTTTAGGAACGGCTGTGAACAACAACCCAACGGGCTTAGCCTTGCACCTGCTTCTCTTCCTCTCTTACATTCCACGTCCCCTGACTGGGGAGTGCGCTGTGGGGGAGGGGTTGCCGCCAGAGGGTCGGGACCTCGGGCAGCCGCTGGGTCATCTCGAGGTGCCCGCGGCGGGGGTCGGCTCTGGCACCCAGTCTCAGGGGCCGGCAGCAGTGGTGACCCGTGCAGAGCCGGCGCCAAGCCCACGCTCGCCTCCGGCCGGGCGAGGAAACACACACACACGGGGCAGCGTCACCACGGCGTGGAGACCACTTACGTCTTTGAGGGTGATGATGTTCGGGTGTTGCCCGTACCTCAGAAGGATCTCGATCTCTTCCGAGGGGTCTCTCTTACTTTTATCGATGATCTGGAACAAGCAGAGCACGAGACGTGAGGTGCTGGCTCCGACCTTCTCTGCCTCCCCCCGCATCCCCCTCCAGCTCAGGCTCAGCCAGGACAAGGGGCAGCTGCCTACAAGTTCACGGCAATCCTCTTTCCCAACTAGCGTGAGCACAACCCTTACGAAAGGCAGGCACGAGCCTCAGACATGAGTTTTCAGGTACCACAGGGCTGGGGAGAGAAGGGGGGTTTGGGGGCTCACAGGGTTGGGGAGAGAAGG
>LNAC01000187.1:924364-934803 GCA_002007465.1 Ailurus styani
GGGGAGAGAAGGGGGGTTGGGGGGCTCACAGGGTTGGGGAGAGAAGGGGGTTGGGGGGCTCACAGGGTTGGGGAGAGAAGGGGGTTTGGGGGCTCACAGGGTTGGGGAGAGAAGGGGGTTTGGGGGCTCACAGGGTTCGGGAGAGAAGGGGGTTTGGGGCTATCTCTGGCCCCACTGAATAGCAACGAGTGCTCTCGACCACGTGGCTGGCTCCGGTGATGGCCATGGCCCCGCGCGGTCCGAAACGAGCCCCAGCGCCCGCTGTGCGTCTCTTGTCTTACTCTGTGGCGACACGCCAGCAATGAGGTGGGACCGAGTGGCTCCCCCAGGAGACGCCCAGGCTGGTGTGAGCACCCAGTCGGCCGGGGCAGCTGAGACACACAGACGTCCCTTCCCCTCCGCCACCCAGCGTCTGGATCCCCCATCGAGGGTAACAGAACACCCGTCCTCCCAGGACAACAGAGGCTTCCGGAGACAGGACAAGTGCCCTGGACAGAAGCCGACTTGGAAGAGGGAGGCCTCGGGGGCAGACGGTGGCTGGCATCTCTGAAGGTCGCATCCTTATGCCCCTGCGCCCACTTCTGCGGGGACGGAACCAGTGAGGTTGGGGCTGCCCAGTGACTCCCAAGCACGTGTGATAGAAAGGACCCTGAGAACGGGAGAATCCTTCATACTGTTCTTGCACATCAGTTTCACCTAACTTTAAAATATTTGCTCTTTGGAGACTCTGCCTTCGCTTGACCACCGGAGTAGGAGGGAGCTTTGCTTTGCCTTCTCTCCGTTCGGACTCTCAGCGAAGCTTTGCATGAAACTCGGTCTCTCTCTCGTTCGGATGAACGCGGTGCTGGGCGGCGTCGGACGCATGTTGGGACGCTGCCCGGACGCCCTCGTCCGCCCCTCCGCTGGCAGGGAAGACCCCCGGGGCCCAGCTCCTCTGCATCTCGGCGTTAGAGCCACAGCCAGGCTCCGCCGGGACTGCGAGCCCCCTGACCAGTGCCTTCGACACGCGCGAGGTTAAGTTCCCATGCTGACACGTTTCTCCTCTTGCTGCAGGTAACTCCGCCGGAGCTCTGGCCTGGACATCGGGATTGCTTCGGTGACTGCAGGAAGCTCGCCGGTCACGCAGCGTTCTGAGGGACAGACCTTCTGAAGGCCCATCCGGCAGCGTGGGCGTCCATGATCCGCAGCTCGGACTGTGTGGGGTCCAGTGGGGCCCTGGGACCCCTTCTGCGCCGACGGCCCACGGGGTCATTCAAGCTCTCGGAGCTGTGACCTCGTTGAAATTTGAGGTTAAAATACATTAGTGGATTAAAAAAAAAGATTTTATTTACTCGAGAGAGAGGGAACACAAACGGGGGAGAGGAGGAAGGAGAAGCAGACTTCCTGCCGAGCAGGGAGCCTGACATGGGGCTCGATCCCAGGACCCTGGGATCAGGACCTGAGCCGAAGGCAGACACGTAACTGACTGAGCTACCCAGGAGCCCCACATTAGTGGATCTTTAAGAAATTAGTGGTAGATTCATTTTTTCCAGATAAAATTTCAGGATAAAAACGGTGTATTCTCAGCCTAAATCTGTTTTGTCACCTTCACAATGGAGTTGGAAGCAGGAGGCTTTTCCTCTCCTGCCAGCGGCCTGGGCGGCAGTTACAGGACCGGACGGGGCGGCTGCACAGACAGGGCCCCAACAGGCCTGGGGGCTCCTCCTTCCTCCTGGGGGTCTCCCTGTGGTGGAGCCCACCGAAGCCCGAGGACAAGGCCCGGCGCGGCGACGCGGGGGCGGCAGGCTCGGGGGGAGGGCGGCAGGTGCCCTGGGGGTGGGCGCACCACCCTCCGCTGGGACCGAGGGGGCGCGGCTCCCACGGCCGTCCCGCGGGCTCTGCACCCGCCTGCTGATCCGGGCAGGGCCGACTCGGGGTCCACACAGCAGCGCGTTCTGTTCAGACCCAGACTTTGGATCCCGATGTTGGCAGCAAGCGCTGGCTGCTTGGACCCACCAATCTTCTTTCTGGAAGTATCATCCTAATTTTTTAAGGAAAGGAAGCAGAGTCTTCCCAGAGACGCCGAGCCGTGGGGCGGGATTGCCGGTCCCTGACCCCAGGCTGCTGTCTCCGCAGGGGGACGGCAGGGCCCAGAGAGACACCTGGAAGAATGAGTCTCTTCTCTGCGGGCTGGGTTTCCCGGGATTGCCGTTGTCAGACTTGCTTCTACTTCAACAAGCTGCTGGTGCATCAAGCTCCTTATTCTGAGAATGAGGTGGAATCGCAGGGAAGGAATTCTTGGGCCGCGTGGTGACGAGCAGGCCTGCTCTCCTCCCTGCTGGTGCTCAGATAACCCGGCGGAACCACAGAGAAAGGTCGGACGTCCCTGTCACTCTCGTCCTGCGGCGGCCGCACGCGGCGGGCAGGACGCCGCCGGGTCAGCCCCCCACGGCCCGTGCGCGAGCCTTCCGCGGGGCTAAGTCAGCACCCCCGGGACACAACGGACGGCTCGGGGGCTCTCTCTGCTGGTGACGCATACGGGGAAGGACGCATCAGGAGCACTTCTCTTTTCTTCCTTTTAATCAAACAATGAATTGATTAAGGTAAGTTCGACAGCCAGCGTGGGGCTTGAACTCGCCACGCTGAGACCAAGAGCCGTGTGTTCTCCCGACTGAGCCTGCCAGGTGCCCCTCACGTCCATCTTTATTCCTGGCTGCCAGAGACGGGAAGAGGCGGGAAGAGGCGTCAGGAAGCGAGGCCTCGCGGTCTCCTCCTCCTGTCTCTGCCCCCTTCCACCTTCCTCTTCCCAGGCTCTCCCGGGTGCCCCCCTCCTGGGACACGGAGTCCGTGGGGGAACGGGCTTGGCGGCGGTCCAGTGCAGGGGCTCCGAGCCCGGTGCGTGCCCCCCGGAGGCAGAGTGTCTCCATGAGCTTGCTCCCAGGGTCAATGCCGTCTGTGAACAAGGGCAGTCGAGCTAAGATTTCACGGACGACTTCTCTCATACAATTGATTTAAACAAATGACACAGCAAGAGGACTCTGAGATTTCCTGCTGGAAAAAAATAAAATTTCCATGCTGATCAATTTTCCTTCTAAAAATAAGCTCTATTCATGTCAAACACTTGTCTCAATCCTGCTGCGTTTCTGATGGCAACTTACACAAGAGAACGTGAGCCCAGGAGCGTGAACAGGCGCTCTGTAACCGCCCGCTGCGAACACAAAACGGACTCCGTGTCAGGACAGCCTGCCCAGCCCCTGGCGGACGTGCGTCGGCCCCCTCCACCCTGGAATCAAGGACTGGGTGACACAGACTCGCACAATTGGAAGGATCTTGCTTCACGTTTATCAGTCTTTTGCTAGAACAAACTACAGTACTTCTAGTCACAGAACGAAAATATGCTATCAAAGAGAAGTTGTGATTGCCCGGCGGAGTCAACCAAGTCCCAAAGGCAGGGGCTGAGAGCTGGACACAGAACAGCCGGGAACCCAGAGTCGCGGACACCTCCACTTTCTCCAGTGACACCTTCGCTGGAACATGTAGGGAGCCTAGGTGGTCACCAAAACCACGCATTCTCCTTGCAGATCCCAGACTTGGGCTTTCGATTTCCTACTGCCCAGCCCCATCCGCTCTGCACGGCTGTCTCGCTCAGTCTTTCTTGGTCTGGAGGTTGCAGAATGCAGGTGGGGTGAGCTGGAACGCAGCCTTGGGGCTCCACCTTCTGGAAGCGAGAGGTAGCACCCCAGGGAGGTCAAGGCTGTGCACGCCTGGGCTGTTGGTGACTCTCGCACACACACGCTGAGCATCCTTGGCTGTTGTTGACCTGTGGGTCTCTGTGCCCTCGAGGGGATGTGAAGGTAATTCCATCACGGTGTCAGGAAGATCAATGGACCCACCGTGCAGAGCGTTTGGAGTCTGGCGAGTCTGGCACACAGCGAGCGCTGTTTGCTGTCATCAGCGTCCTCACTGGGTGATAGGGTTTGTGAAATCATCCCATCTAATGCCTGCTGCTCCCGGTCTCAGGAACTTCGGCTGTTGGATCATCTGCACCTTAGAAACTCACTGATGTTTGTGTTTCGAAACCGAGGATCAAGATGGCGAAGTGGTCCCTTGGGTGCGCACGTGAGCTCTGTGCCCTGCCATCGGTACGCCCCTGCATCGTCGCAGACGCTGTCCGGAACTCTCTCAGGTACACCGACACGGGCTTCCGAGAGGCTGAGACGTTCACCGGCACCAGGCAGCTTTTCCAGGGCGAATGAGCTCCGACATGTTCCTAGGCACCTTCCCATCAACACAATGCCAGCAGCCCTTCTTTTATACGAAGTGGCTTCCTGGGCTGTTTACAATGTGTGCCTGATCATGCCGAGCCACCAAGACTCCAAAACAGCATAGAAACCAACAACCCACTTGAGCAATTCATGTAAACCGAGTACAGCACCGTTGATGGAGAGAATACGAATGACTTTTTCTATTCGACGGAACCTCTGCCCTTCGAGTCCTGCTCAGTCACAGTTCCCTCGGGCACGTCGTCACTGATTCCGTGTCAACCTTATTTTAAACGGAAGGCGCCCTCAGGCCTGGCCGTCTGTGCCGTTCTGTGTCGTGTTAGTTCAACGTCCTGCCCAATTTCATCTCCAGTCCTCGTTTTCCGGGGCTGGCTATGAAAGCGAAGGTGAACTTGAGCTGTGCGCTGGGCACTGAGCGTTGGCTACGAAAGCGAAGGTGAACTTGAGCTGTGCACTGAGCACTGAGCAGCGGCTACGAAAGCAAAGGTGAACTTGAGCTGTGCGCTGGGGACTGAGCGGCGGCTACGAAAGCAAAGGTGAACTTGAGCTGTGCGTTGAGCACTGAGCGGCTTTGTCCCTCGGAAGCAGCTCCACATGCGCAGAAAGTGGAACACGTCTGTTCAGCGGTCCTGTGCTGACAGAGGGAAGAGCTTTTCCATTCTGTGTCTCAGCACGAGGTGGGTGCCCCGGCGGGAGAGCCGACGCCGAGTCAGCCCGCGGGGGTGCCCGCGAGGAGTACTAGGGGCACCTGCCTCGCCTCCTGAGGTCAGGCTCTCCTGGTGCGAGATCCTGGCCAACCCAGCCTTGTTTGCCTGGGCAGGAGGGAAGGACCAAGCCTCGGGATTCCGACTCGGCACCAACACTTGCTGAGTCCTTACTGCGTGCACACGGCGCTGAGGGCTTTGGTAAGTGCTAGCTAGACCTGGCCTCACTAACTTCAAGAGCCTCCCAGAAAAATTCGGCTGAGAGTAATCGCAAAACCATCAGTCCTGTTGACTGGGAATATACGTGGGGGGAGAGGTTTAAATACGGCCTTAAATGTCATTAATGTGATGACAGAGTAATTATAGTGGCAAAATTAGGCGCCTGTAAGACAGAGAAATAAGCTTAAAGCACAACACAGTGATATTTCCAAGATGTGAGAACTAATGCATCCCATCTGTGCTCCAGGCTGCGAGCGGGGTAGGCGCGGAGCCCCGGGGGGACCCGCCCTTCCCGGGGAGGCCATGGCCCAGCAGTTCCTGCTCCGCCCGCCAGAGGGCCCGCCCTGCCCCTGAGTGCGGCGCGCAAGCACGGGCGCCGGTCGTCCGCCGGTCCGCCTGCGGTAAGACAAGCAGAAGAGAGGGCACACGCCACCCTCATCTCCCAGATACCAGCCCACTGGCCTTCATCTGTGGGAGACAGCTGGCCCCCGGCCCCAAAGGATGGTAATCTGGGGTTCTCAACCTCCCCGCTGCTGACACTGTGGGCTGGGTGATCCCGTGGGATCCCCAGGACCATGGGAGGGGCCGCCCTGCACGGGGCGCTCCGCAGCGTTCCTGGCCTCTGTACTCGACAAACCGGGGTGTCTCAGACACCGCCGGGGCCCTAGGACTGACCCAGGCGGAAGCCCCTGGCCTCTGGCCACAGTCCTGTTGTTCATCGAAGTCGCTGCACACATTTTTCTGCTCGTTACTCAGTGGGGCGGTTTCTGAGTCACCCATGCAGTGGGGTGAGGAGGCGCCAGCTGGCTCGGACTGGACCGGTTCTCAACACGAAACAGACCCCCATTCCCGTACACGCGAGAATTTGCACGGCCGGGTCTGCTAGCCGCTTGCGTGCTTGCTGGGGTGAGGGGGCTGAGCTCGGCAGCGGAGGCTCAATGGGGCGTCTGTTGGCTTGAGGTCCAGCTCGCACGCCAAGTCACTAAACGCTGCGTTCTCCGTGCTGGGCTATGTTAACAACTGTTCTTCATTTCGCAAGTTCTTCCATCCTTGAGTGGGGGGCACTGCTACTCTCCCACCAGTCAGCTGGCACAGAAAAAGGCCAAAGAATATTTCCAACATGTTCTACCTGGAAAATGCTGAAAATGGGACAGAGAAGCGATCCAGGATGTTACAACATTTTGGTAACGTGTGGGCCCATCCTGAACACGGAGCTCTTTGCCTTGAAACCCCTGCCAGTTCCTTCTCCTTTGAGGCAAACCCAAACCAGGACCCAGGACCTGACTGTTGTCATCCCAGCAAGCAGTCACACGGGCGTCCGACCCAGCTCTGGGTCCCGGGGGCTCCGCAGCGAAGGGCCACAGCTCCTCCCTCGCTCGGTGAATTTAAACACCATCCAGGCAACAAATCATGACCCAGCGCAGTCTCAGGGAGGATGGGGAAGTCCTGCAAGGTCTGCCAGCTCACTTCGTCCAGGGAACTTCGTGGCTTGGAAAAAAGAACAGGAAGAGCCAGCTTCCTGCCGCACCGAGCCGCGGCCCCGCGCCTGGCTTCTGGGCCCCGGGCTGAGATGCCCAGCACTTGCCAGCGCAGCGTGGCCTTGGCGAGGGACACAGGGACCGAGGTAAAGCGGCGGAACAGAGCTGGATTCAGATGGTGTTTGTGTAAGAGAGCCAGCGTGGGGACAGTACAGGGAAACACCACGGCCTCTGTCAACGGGAGATTTATTTTCAGAGGCACAATCGCAGCTGAGCGGCCTCACAGAGGCAGGCTGTTTTCTAGAAGGCGGCGTGGTCACGGAGCCGCCGGACAATAGACACATTTCTTCGTGTTCCCTGGACGCAGCGATGGTCTCTAGGGTTGCGGCCGGTCACCCCACACACGGCTTAAGGAATTCTATGAGAATCGACCAGGGCGGAAAACATTCTCCGAAGCCCACGCATGCATGTGAGATGCGTGTGCCCTACACTCGGAGGCACGGATGCAATCCCCCCGCCTGGGGCACGGCGCAGGTGCACGCCCCGCCTCGGGTGCAGAGTCTACATGGGCACACGGCGGCATCCACACACGCACACCTCAGAACGCTCCCGGGGACGAGGAGACACGAAACTCCTCATCAGCTCAAGTTGCAGAAACACACGGAGCCCCGCGCGCTCATTCTGCAGAGGTCACTGCTGGCGACACCCCCCATGTTTCTGGGGTCCCGTGCCGCACCTGCTGACATACGGGGTTGCACGGACTCTCGGTGCTCAGCTGTCTGTGCAACCCCGTATTTCAAACATTCTTTCTTGCCGGAGGACTTCAGGATACATTTGTCCACAAGCCTTCAGCTTCCAACCCAAACTAGACCAAAGGGCCTAGTTTTGGGGGGCTCTTTTTTTTTTGACAGAATTGAACGTTTTCCCAGTGCAAGAAGCATGGGGCATGGGTGACCCGCAAGGAACGGGGTCCTCCCCCGGCAGGCATAATTTTGAACAATTCCTTCCGAGCTTGGGAAGATCACAGTGGGAGGAAGGGCTCCTTTTACGCGGCCGCTGCTGGACGGGTTCCGTGCTTCCCCCAACGTTCGGCGAGGGGCGGGCGTGGCGCCGCGTGGCACAGACATGTCTGCGTGTGGCTGTGCTGACGCCACAGGCTGGACCCGGCTTCTCCGGAGTCCCGAGGTCGGCTCAGCGGGGAAGCGGCGGTGCTAGGCCATCTCGGGGGGGCTTGTGCAGAGAACGCACGGTTTACGCTTTTTACATAAATCATGTTTTTGGCCGGAAGCTTTAGCTTTAGTCCACATTTCACCAACCAGAAAACTCAAGAAACTGGTGTTTGGGATTTCCAGATCAGATGTCAAATTGAGCAACAATTACAGAAGCTAGAGGTATTATGTAGAGATTGGATTCTAGATGATTCTAGGTAATTGTGACTATTTACCCCCAGCTCTCTGTGTAAGTTTGCACAGATATTACCAGTTTATGCCTCTAGACATTTCTTAGATTTGATTTTTGGTGACTGTAGCCTC
Organism: Ailurus styani; assembly: GCA_002007465.1. Lineage (NCBI taxonomy): Eukaryota > Metazoa > Chordata > Mammalia > Carnivora > Ailuridae > Ailurus > Ailurus styani. The sequence continues at coordinate 932,560 of LNAC01000187.1, forward strand.
CCCGGCCCCCACAAACAACACGGCTCCTGTTCCCCATTTGTATTTTCCAAAATACCGAGCACCCAAATCTTTTATTCCAGGGAATACCGTCCGTAAAGCTAGGAAAGGTGGTCGGTACTTATATGCTGGATAAAACTGAAAATATTCATGATTTGCAAAATAATGTTTGGATGGGGGTGACCTAGCGTCAAAGCAAACCACACTCCGTTGTATTAGAGCTCGTGGGAGGAGCGCGGGGAGGAAGCTGGCCGCTCACGCGCGTGTGCGCTCTTACCTTCACGGCGTATTCTGCCTCTGTAGCTTTATGCACACATCGCTTGCACACGGAGTAGGAGCCCACCCCAATGTCCTCCTTGATCTCATAGCCATCGGTGAAGTGGATGTTGTTCCCGTGTAACTGCTGTGGAGAGAGACCCAGGGCAGGCACTGAGCTCATGGGGCAAAGACACACAGAGCGTGCGCAGCAGGGAGGGCCTGCAGGGTGCACAGGAGGGAGGTCACTGAGCCCAGGAGATAAGGGGATCACGAAGGTCATGCTGCTGGTCAGCAATGATTCCGGATCCAAAGCCCGGCTTTCCGGGGATGAGCTTAATATTTAGGCCGTACTACACACAGTCTGAGACTCTGGCGGTGGGAGCAAAGAAGGCCTGCAGATAATGGGTGTGTGGCTCTGATGCTTGAGGCCAGAGTGGTGTCTGGTGCCCACATCTGTCTGGAACTCACGCCCTGTGACGTCCCATCGCAGCCCCCATCTGCCCGTGTGCACAAGCCTGCAATCACCATGAGACTCGGGTACGTCCGGGAAGGTGGGGACAGAGCCGGTCCCCCTGCCACCTCCCAGCACCCGCACCCCGAGACCCAGGCTGGCTCGCAGTCCGTGTGTGACACGGGGCTGGTGCCTCGTTGTCCACACCTGCCGGAGCCGTGTGCGGCCCAGCAGTGCGGGATTACCTGCACGATGGGGTGAACCGTGGCTTTGTGCAGATCCTGCTGCGAGGGCTCCTGGACCAGACTTGAGGCCACAAAACTGAATCCTCTGAACAGATGATGTGCATTGGCGCTGGGGGGGACGCCGGGGGAGTCTGCGGGTAGCAACGAGATGGTTCAGCCTCCCAGGAGGGGCTTCCTCGTTGGAATTCTCCAACCACTTTTGCTTAATTTATGACAGCATACAGCTTGCCTTTGTGCTGGGTAGTCACTGAGTGCTAAGGACACAGAAAAATCGTTCTCTCTGCACTTAAATATTAATAAAAGGTAGAATTTTCTAAGCACACGAGCTCAGTGTGTGGTTGTGTTAAAGGGTGACTGTAGCAAGGGGATTCTGAAACAGTGGAAAATCCACACCCTGTAGGTAAGATTTCTGCCTGTGGAGTGGGAATGCCTTGTGGCAGGCTTGCGGCCTTTTATTTTTAAGCTTCAGCCAACACTAAAGCTGGTTTCTAACCCCTGGACACGCACAGATCAGCGGCCGACTGGAGCAGGCTGACTGGTGAGAGGGGCCCGTCCAAGATTTATAAACCCCTCAAACATACTCGTCAGAAATAGGCAAGGGATCATCACACTTTTAAATTTTCCTTTATCCAACTGATACGCTTGCTTTTTAAGTACTGTGCCGAAAACCAGCATCCCTCTGCATGATTCTCAAGCATGTTAAATTCTATTTATGCCACTTATCACTCAGGCCTGCCAGCCACACCAGCTGAATGTGAGCAGTGGTGGTGACTCCATGAAGACCCCTCTGAACCTCAGCCGATCGCCCTGTCCGCCACGGCTCGGTCCGTGCAGGGGGAGCCTCGGCCAATCGCCCTGTCTGCCACGGCTCGGTCCGTGCATGGGGAGGCAGCCCTGGCTACAGCGAGCAGGGCAGTGTACTCTGTGCCCCTAGTTCAGAGACAGTGCTTATCTGATCTGCAAACTCTCCATTCACAAATGAAAATACATCAGTTCAAGTTAATAGACCTGTTCTCCCCCCAAAAGCACAAACACTCCCCAGCGGCTGTAAATGAGCCTCTTGGGTGAGGCTCTGCCCCGACCATTTGCCGGGTTCTGGCTAATTCTCTGGGGTGAGCTGGGATTCTTAAACCTAAAGCCCCAAGGAGGACGCCAAAGCGCCCCGGGCCTGAAGACAGCTTAACGATGATGTAGCCCCTGTGCTTTGGTGGAGACCTTCAGGGCGGCCCGCGGTAGCGCGGGGGATTTTTAAGAGGAGGCCGACCTCAAAGTCGTGATTCTGTGCGGGGGGGG
>LNAC01000187.1:938895-980088 GCA_002007465.1 Ailurus styani
AGGAGCAGGGGCGGGGGGGAGATCTCAACCACAGAGCCATGTCTCCTGCTTTATGAACATTTATTTACACGCACACAGGACTGGCTGTAAGTTAATTCACACGAGAGGAGAGGCGTTTGCCCTTAGAGCTGAAGGTCATACATTTCAGCTCCTCTTCTCGCCCCAGCTCCCCCGACGCAGGGACCCCTGGGAGCCGGCGGCCAGGACCTGCCCCCAGCCTCCAGCGTCTCAACCCAAGCAGTTTTGCTCCACGACGGAACACGGCGGCACCTGGAGGCATTGGCGGTGATGACCACGTGCGTGTGCGGGCACCCAGCGGGTGGAGACCGGACGCCGCTCCCCACGCTGCCGCGCTCGGGACACCCAGGAGCCTCGCTTCCCGTCTGAACACCACCAATATAACTGTACACTAGCTTTGATAAGAAGCGGGGGGGGGACGTCAAGGTGACTTCCCGAGCCCCCTTCCCTGCCTGCAGAAGCCCACCCGAGTCTGCTCCTTGTCCTGCCATCGCTGCACCCCTCGCTCCCATGCAGGATACAAGGCTTAGAAAATCCAAGCGGCCCAAGAGAGCACAGGGGCCTCCTCTGACAACCTGACCCCCAGGGCCACGTGCTTTCCCCAGTCTTCCTCCTTCCTTGCCCCCAGGGGGCAGCACAGCAGTGCAGGCCGCGAGGCTGAGCTCCTGGGGAGACTCCGCTCCCCACTTTCTACTGTAGGAGAAGGAACCCAGCAGGGGTCCTGCCGTGCACTTCCTCTGGGTGGAGACGCCTGTACCCTTCGACTCAGGGTCTAACGAGGACGTGGTCCCTCTGGGCGCCGCCCCCCCCAGGACGCTCAGGCCTGTCGGCGCGGTGCGGGGTCCCCGTTCCCTCCTTCCCAGCGCGCCCAGCCCAGCGCACGGCCCTGGACCAGTCACAGAAGCCAGCCATCGCACGGCCCGCCCACGGTGCAGGGAGACCCCGGCTTCGCTGGGCCTTGTGCACGTGCGCGCCTGCCTTTCCTTGCGCTTTTGAGCCTCCTCTGTGAGCTTGTGCTCCACTCAGGAGACCCTAACTCATGGAAGGGAGAGTGTAGGAGAGCCCACCAAGGGCTTGCTGCTGGGTGAGTTCCCGCGTGGTCCCCTCGGCCCCCAGAACCGCGGTCCCTGGTTTTGATCTGCCTATGAGCAGGGCCTGTGCAAGGGTCACCCCAGAACACCAGCCTCCCGGTCCCCGAGGTGGCTGCGCTTTCGTCCTGGTTCCCAGCAGCGAGCAAAGAGCTGCCCAAGGCCCCCAGTGCCCTCCACACTGGATGGCTCCCTTATGCAGTCCTAAAGATCGGTTGATTTCTTCCTGTTACCGGGTAAACTTTTGGAATGTGCCATTATTTCACACGCTTTCTTTCCCTGTGTCCAAACCCAGGAGTGGGTTTGAGGTTTTAGGGAGAAAGTCATCTTGCTTCTTAATTTGTATTGTGAACTGCAGGGTTCAACGGGGAACGGCCGGCAAGCAGCATTTTCTGTAGGCTTTGAGCTTGACGAGATGCATTATAATCCTGACCTAGATTCCCCTCTCTGAGCCTCTAGAACAATCTATCCCACACGGATGGGAACAGAATGGGTCTCATGATCAAATTCACCAGGCACCACTTGAACTCTGAGGGTGACACAAGTCGTAGCCACGTGGGAACGGATCACACGTCAGGCCAGGACATGCTAGGAGGCTCCGAGCAGGTGCACCAGTCCTATTCATACCCCAACGACCTTCTGGTGCCGAAGGGGAGACCAGGGGTGCAGTGAGAACGGGGCCTGGGTAATGCCGTAGGAAGCTGCTTCCAGCCCGGGGTCACGGACCTCACATCTGCTTTCTGCAGGCAGCTCTGGCTCCAGGCACCTCAAAATTAACATTCTCCAATTAGGAAAGGGCACAGCTATGGATTATTCCTGAAATAGCAACACGGAAATAATGCGGAATGATACCAGGCTGGCGGGGGGTAATGGGGAGAATTCAAATGGCCCTAGTGGAGCCGGGGGAATCTGACGGGTTGTGGTCCACGCAGCCGGACCCTGTCCGTACAGGTTACCCCACTGAAAGCCGTTCCAGCCGAAGTGTCTGCACCGACAACCCCGCAGAGCCGAGCAGCGGTTACTCACCAGACAAAGGGTCCTATCGGGCTCCTGGAAAAGAAAAGCTCTGTGGGTGTATTTAACGTGGGACCAGAGTGATGGAAATCTTTCTTCTGAGCAGCAGGAGGGGCTCCCTCAGCCGCTGACACAGGCGTGGAGACCCCGGCCGGCAGCCAGCTGCTCCTGGGAACCGAACCCCTAAAACCCACTCAGCGCAGGCTTGTGGGCCAGAAGGTTCCCTCTGCTCCTGCTGGAACACACGGCCGGCAAGGCTGGGGCTCTGGCACACGCTGCCCTCTCATGCACGGACCCTGGGCTCTCCTCTCACTGCCCGAACCTTGGTTCCCCCGGACATCCCTCCCCCAGCACCGAGGAACCGTGGATGGTACCCCTGGAAGGGTTCGGAAATGGAAAAAGAACACCCCGAGCACAGCTCCTGGCGTGAATACGAGTCGTCGCACTAACGGGTCCCGATCGGCCCCAGCAAAGGTCCCCGCCTCGGCCAGCAGGGGCCGGGCCCCCAGCGAGGGCCGCCAGGCTGGCGGGCGGTCTTCCTCAGGCTGTGTGTGGGGTTCCCGTGGCCTGCGGTGACGGGCTTCCTGCAGCGACAGGCAGAGTAAAGTGTGATTTACGGGCTGTAACTGATTGTTCATGTGGCGTGCGAGGCCGAGGCGCCTTCGGAAGAGCCGCTCCTCGACGGATGCGAGTTCCCCCGTGGACGTGAGGTTGCTCGGCTCTGCAGACTAGTTAGTGGCACAGCAGGAGGGACGGGCTCAGCGAGCCCACGTCCGCCGTGAGGGACTCATTCCACCCCAGCAGGCCACCTGGAAAGTTCTCCCGGCAGCTTTGGGTCACAGGGGAAGCAGACCATGAAATAAATATCCTTCCACTCTCCCGGGTGGATCCTGAGACAGGCCCTGGGTCCGCGCGCCCACACAGAAATCAAACGGGTCAGGGAAGTGGCTTCGTGCGCCGTCCCAGCATCGCCGGGCAGGGGGATGTCCTCCCGGTGGTCACAGTTTTTGCCAACGCTACAGTGCTGTGGTTTTCTTGCCTGAGCTGCTGAGACAGAATGGGCACATCTGGACGGGGAGTTAGGAACGTCACCCCCCGGACACCTGCCGATGCCTCGGATTCTCACGTCTGCTTTCCCGAGCCCGGGTCTGCCGCTCGCTCGGTGTGTGGCTGGGGCCGAGGCCGGCTGTGGCGCCTGCAGCTCGCAGCTCCCGGGTGGGTAGGGAGGGTGGACACGGGGGCCCAGGAAGGCCCGCAGCAGCAGAGAGAAGGCTGTGGTCCCGCGGAGAGCTTCTCTGGGAGCATCTCGCCTCCCCTGTCAGCTCCCGCCTCTGCTCTGCGACGGGACACCCTCGCTGCACACCTCCTCTGTGGCTGAACAAGACATTTTCATGCAGCAGTCAGCTGTCGAGACCTGGAGGCCAGCCGCGTTTCTTCCATCGCCACGGCGTGGACCCCCTGCTCGCTCACCTGGACACGGGCAGGTGCCAAGTACTATTTAGGAAATAAACGAATTTGCACAAAAGTGGTGACTCAGGGCTCCTCTCCCTTAACCACTTCCTGGCTGCTTTCATTCAGGGCTTGGGATGGAATGAGATCCTTCCATCCCTCTGTCCTCAGCTCGTCATCCGCAGGCAAATATGGAAGTGGCGGTGAATGTGCTTGGTCCCCATGAATCCGAAGGGCCTCTCTCAGAAACAAATGAAATTAAACGCTCAAAGCAACAAAAGAAACTTCCCAACCCCAACTTCAGTCTGATTACTTTGAAATAATGCAGATGCCACCTTCTTGGCGCAGACATCAGTGACCGTGTTTGCCCTGGCACGGACCCGGCCCCAGATTCAGAGACAGGGTGAGCCGTGCACACCGGGCTGGTCTCCCCGCTGGATTCTCGCTGGTGTGGCTCCTAAAGCCGCAGGAAGAAGCCAAGCTTCTGCTCAGAGCTCCCTCAGCGACCTGGGATTTCCGGGACGCATGTTAGCCCAACCTGGGTCGTGTTCAAGGTCATCATCGTGCTGTGAAAATTCCAAGCATTTCACGAAGTTGCCCGGGCTCCCCCGGCACATGCCCAGGTCTTCGGGGGGCGCCCCTTCTCGGCTGAGAGCATCTGTCCACAGCAACTTGCCAGCAGCCCCTCCTGAGCCACGCTGCTGTCTTAAGGGGGTACCCGGAGCCGTGTGGCCGGGCCTCCCCTTTCCTCCCGGCTGCAGCCCGCAGACCTCCCATCCTACACGGTCCGGTCCCGGCCCCGGTCCCAGCCATCCTGTGCCCGTTTTCTCGTCTGTGCTGGCAGGGGCTGCGGCGCCCCCGAGCGAGAGGGAGAGAGGTGGGTCCCTGTCCAGAGCCTCTCCCTCGCCCCCTCGCTCATTTGCTGCTCGTCAGGAGCCTCCTCGGAACCCGGCTGCCTCAGACGCCCGGGGAGTGTCTCTACCTGACCTCGACAGTGACTCCTGACCTCCAGGGGCTTCTGTTCCCGCAGCGGGGGTCGGAGTCCCCTCATCAACACCACGAATAAGGGACGTGATGCAGGGCCCCGGACGGTGACGAGGGCCTGGGAATGGAGCAAGGTCCGCGGAGTCGGGGTGCTGGGCGAGGCGCTGCGGTCTGCAGGGACGGCCCCCGAGGAGCTGGCCTTCAGAGAAGACGTAAGGAGGAGGACATAACGGAGTCACAGGGCCACTCGGGGACAGGAGGGCCGATGAGCTCGGCGCGCAGGTGTGTGGACAGGTGGGTGTGGGGGCGGGCTCGGCTCCGGGGCCCCATCCTTTCCCCGCACGGCTCTCTTCGCGGTGCTGCTTTCTCTCTGTGATCTCCTGCGTGGCCTCCGCTTCCCGCCTCGCTCTCCCGGCCAGGTTGTAAAGCCCGGGGCATCACGGCCACTGCTCTGTCCCTGGGTCCTGGAAGCACCTGAAACGTGGTCAACAGCGAGTGCTAAGAGCAGAGGGTGTGCGGCTCTGTCCCGATGTCTGTGGGCCGGAGGGGCCGGCAGGGGGCAGAGCGCCCGTCGGGGCCCCGGGGGGCTGTCCCCCAGGGTCAGCTTCTGAGGCTCCTGCCCGGGCACGGTGCTGGCACTCCGGGGCTCGGAGCCGGCCTGAGGCCTCATCACCACCCGTGCAACAGAGCTTCTGCGCTGGGTGTAGCTCAGAAAGAATCGGGAAAGATCTTCAGGTGCCCCTCTGTGAGCTGAGGATGACCCAGCTCCTTTTAAGCCTCCATTCCAGGAAGCTAAGGAAGAAGAGATTTCCCGGGCAGGCAGAGGCTTTGATTGCTCTGTTTCCATTTCACACTTTCCTGAACGCAAGCTGATGTGGACCCAGCCCTTTAACCAGGCTTGTGCACCTGGCGGGGAGGGGACAGGTGTGCCAGCCTCTCGAGGGCTTCTCTCTAGTCTCAGCGCTGAAAAGAATCCCAACCCCGTACAAGCTCCGCACTCAGAACTACGGCAGTGGGCTTAAAGGAAGCTGGTGCTCCCCCAGCCGGACGACTTTCAGAAGAGGAGGAGAGAGGAGCAAGGTCAGAAGCTCTGGGAACAGCAGTTCCCCCCCAGTGCAGCACCTTGTCAGGGGGCGCGAGCCTGGGGGCCCAGGGCGGGCTGCCACGGTGCCACCACAGCCGCAACGGCGCAGGGGACAGGACGAAGACGGGGCAAGGCGAACCAGCCTCCGTCCTGGACAGCACGGTGATGCCACAGATGCGTGTATTCCGTCAGCGTCTGCCAAGGTTAATTAGCTTGGGACACGGAGCCCCAGATGTGCCTGCTGCGTGCACCTCAGGAAAGGACCAGAAGACACAGCTGTCTGCAGGCGGACACCCTCCTTGCACACGAGGCCCAGCAGTGGCCGCTCCCCATGAGCCAGAGCCCCACACATCTGTGCCCCCCACCCCCGGCTACAAATCCCACCACTCCAGCTGCTCAAACTTGAGCCCCGACGGCAGAGCCTGAACCTATGGTCCCTCAACTCATCACCATGGAAGTCCTCCTTGTCACTAACAAGTGTCATTAGTAACTTCGTCTTTAACAGTCTGGATGTTTGTTTTCTTACATGACTCTACAGGAGTGCGCACTCCGTGGGCCTGAGCCCGAGACCAGAGACCGGGAGCGCGGCACAGAGCCCGAGACACCAGCCCCTCAGCACGGAAGAGGCCTGCGCAGCCTGGCTGGTGGCCTGGACACCCGCAGGGGCCCCGAGAGCCAGAGGACCAGTGGCCCAGCGACCCACAGAACCAGTACCCAGCGGCCCAGCGACTTGAGAGGCTCCTGCGGCCTCTCGCTGAGTGGACAGTGATCTCTGCTCTGTCCTCAGCAGTGGCAGGGGTGGCAGGGTCATCGGGAAACTGCCTCTATCGTGTTAAAAGGATACTAGGCCTGGTGCTGCAGGAAGGGTGGTCCCTGGTCTGTGCCCATAAAATGCCAGCCTGGTCCCAAGGCTCCAGAGAGGGCAGCCCTGCCAGGGGACAGGGCCACGTTCCCCTCTGGTCTGTAGCAAGCTGCTGCGCCCTCCGCCTCACCTCCCCATCACCCGTGTGCACTGGGTACTGCGCCGTGTGACTTACATTCCAGTCTATGGTCACAAAGAAAGGATGCCGCTTGAGCTCCTCCACTCCGTCAAGGCCAGCACCTGTCCCGAGGACAAAGCAGACACGGGCATCAGAACCAACCCCCGGTTTCATTACCTCCGAGTCTCCGGCACAGCAGGCTGAGGGGCTGAGGGTATCCAGAGCAGCTCCCGAGGCCTTCGTCCTGCAGGAAGGGGTCGCCCGCTCCCCTGCCTCATAGCCCAGAGAAGCCACATTCTGTCCCACAGGCCTGTGACAGCACCAGGGGCAGAGGCAGGGCAGGCTGGAAGCTTCCCGCTGCAGGGGTGGGGGGTGAGTGGAAACCTGGAGGGGGAAGCTGGAGGCCCATCACAGCCCGCCTGCAGGTATGCGTCCCTCCCTCCATCCCTCCATCTATCCATCCATGTGTCCATCTATCCATCCCTCCCTCCATCCATCCATCCCTCCATCCCTCCCTCCCTCCCTCCATCTATCCATCCATGTGTCCATCTATCCATCCCTCCCTCCCTCCCTCCCTCCATCTATCCATCCATGTGTCCATCTATCCATCCCTCCCTCCATCCATCCATCCCTCCCTCCCTCCATCTATCCATCCATGTATCCATCTATCCATCCCTCCCTCCATCCCNCCCTCCATACATCCATCCCTCCGTCCATCCCTCCCTCCGTCCATCCCTCCCTCCCTCCATCTATCCATCCATGTGTCCATCTATCCATCCCTCCCTCCATACATCCATCCCTCCGTCCATCCCTCCCTCCGTCCATCCCTCCCTCCCTCCATCTATCCATCCATGTGTCCATCTATCCATCCCTCCCTCCATACATCCATCCCTCCGTCCATCCCTCCCTCCGTCCATCCCTCCCTCCCTCCATCTATCCATCCATGTGTCCATCTATCCATCCCTCCCTCCATACATCCATCCCTCCGTCCATCCCTCCCTCCGTCCATCCCTCCCTCCCTCCATCTATCCATCCATGTGTCCATCTATCCATCCCTCCCTCCATACATCCATCCCTCCATCCCTCCGTCCCTCCACACATCCATGCATGTATCCATCCATCCCTCCATCCATCCCTCCCTCCCTCCATACATCCATGCATGTATCCCTCCCTCCCTCCCTCCCTCCCTCATCTATGCATGCATCCATCCATCCCTCCATGCATCCACACATCCATGCACCCATGCGTCCATCCCTCCCTCCACACATCCATGCATGTATCCATCCATCCCTCCGTCCATGCATCCATGTATCCATCCCTCCATCCCTTTATCTATCCATGCATCATCCATCTATCCCTCATGCATCCACCCATCCATCGACCCATTCATCCATGTATCCCTCCCTCTCTCTCTCCCTCCCTCCCTCCGTGCCTCCTTCCCTCCCTCCCTCTCTCTTTCTCTTCCTCTCTCCCTCCCTCCCTCCATCCATGCATCTAAGTATGCACCATGCATGACATGGTGCTCGAACTCACAACCCCGAGATCAAGAGTCAGGTACTCTACTGACTGAGCCATCCAGCCCCACCCCCCACGCCAGCCTGGCTGCCCTTTCCATGCCCATGAACGCTAGCTCAGGCTGGCCTTCCAGAAGGGTGAGAGTGTGGGAGGAGTGGGAAGACAGGCTGCAGTGCAGAGCTCCTTCTTAGGCGGCTCTGGTTTACAGGAAGGGGAAGACAGCCAGAAACTAGAGAGGCAGCTTCCAGCAGGATGGGACCCAGAGAGAGACTGGAGTCCACACCTGCAGCCACTGGGCCCCCGAGACTGCTTATGAATAGTCCTGCAGGGTTTGTTCATTTCGCCGGCCTCTCTTTACTTTGCTGCTTACATTAACTCCTGAGACCCAGGGAGCGGGGTGGGGGGAGGGGTGAATCTGCAAAGTCCGGAGGATTCGGAGGATCCGGGCAGGGAACCTATTCTGCCCGCTGTGCTAACGTCATGATACACTTGCGGGAGCTGCACAGGCAGCGTGAGGCCTGACGCGGATGCTGCCGGCGGTGGCTCATCCTAACGTTAAAACGAACGCACGCACTGACATCAGTTTGGGGTCAGGGGGACTGTCTGGGGCCGGGCGCCGGGGTGGGGGCGCAGTATGAGGAAACTTGCTATACGTTCCGTTCAATTTTTCTGTAAACTTAACGCTGCTCTAAAAATAAGTCTATTAATTCAGGAGAACTCAAACTCTTAGGCCCTAAGAGCTCTGGGTTTTCTCCAGATGGGAAGGCGGGAGAGGAGCCTCAGTGGGCCAGGGAGGGGGCTGGGGGCCCAGGGACTCGGGGAGGGGAGGTGGGCCACATGGGCCGGGCCATCTCCAGCCAGCTCCTGCCCCAGGTCTGGGGATGGGGGTTCTGTGTCACGTGTTTTGTGCGACACAGGCTTCCCGGTTCTGCACCCCGGGCTCCACAGGCCCAGCCCTGCTGCAGGTCAAGGCCTGGTTTCACATGCTCCCTGTTCAGCCTGCACCCCAGGGAGTTGGGCGCTGGTGGCTGCCGGCTGAGACGGGAGGGACCAGGAGCAGGAAGGTGTGGGGGCGGGGAAGCCGCCCTCAGCTGATCACCAGAACCAAGGAAGGGGTCTTGGGGACTCCGGATTTATAGCTGGTTGGTCGGTATCACAGGTGGTCCCCTGGGCGGTGGGACAGAGCCCAGGTCTGGGCCAGCGTGGGTCCTTAGTGCCAGACACCAAGCTGGTGTCTCCTGGGAAGTGAAGAATTCGTGGAACCCCACGGCTCTGGTATCAGAAGTGTTGGCATGAGTAGAGAAAAAGGGGTGCTACCCTTGAGGACTTCCTCCTGAGGACCTCGAAGGATTTCCGAGTCTGGCCCCCTTGTTCTGAGATCTGATCCCAGCAGCCGACAGGCCATGATAGGGACCCAAACGGCTGCTGTCAAGAACCGTGGAGAACAAATCAGTGGTCTGACTTCCAACACTGTCCTGCCTTCAGCCCGTCCCGTGTGCAGGTCTCCTCACGAGGACCAGAACTCTGGACGGAAAACTGCCCCTGGTCCTGAGGATCAAAGTCCCCGGATCTGCACTGCGTCTCGGCTCTTCTTGGGAGAGGGCTGCGGTGCTTCCGGAAGTACCGTGGGCCCGTCGGAGGCGGGTGCGTCGAGCACACACACATCAGAGCCCACGACGGCAAGCACCGGCCACCTCACTCATCAGCTGAATCTCTCTGGAGAATCTACACCGCATTTCGCACCCATTCCATTTTATCCTCCTTCATCATTTGCAAATACGTGGTCCGCAGCAATTTAAACCCGGTGAGACGCAGAGGAAATAGAGATTTTGGTGTGATTGCAAATTCTGCACCGACGCATGCTGGCTTTTCTTGGACACTTAACCTGCACGCTTTTAACGGCACCTTCTTTCTTCTGCTGCAGGGAGGATTTGCACCATGTTTGGGCTTTGAGGCCTCAACAGTCAACAGTGAATTAATTAACACTTCGGTTATTACTCAAAAATTAGAGGTGTTCCAAAAGGAGAAAAACGTGAAAAAGAAGGAAAATTTCTGCACACAGTTCTTTAAGGCCTACATCATCCTTCTTGGTCATCGTCTTGGATTCTAGTCTTAGTTATCCTCTCCTGAAACGTGGTAAGTGGGTTGTTTTGTACCGATGACCCCTTTTATGTCAAATGAACACAAGTGCCAGTGGGCAGAGTTCTGGGCGAGGAGAGTCAGGGAGGGCTTGTGCCGATCCCTGAATCACAGCCGGGTGCCGTGGGGTCCGACCCGATGCCGTGCAAATCTCTCCTTCTGTCTCAAGTCGGGCGGCAGGGGTGCGATTCGTCCGGATCACACGGAGTGGACAAGGGCAAGTACTTAAGACAGAAATATCTGGAACTGAAGAATGATCCTCGTCTCTTATTAGGCTTGGTGAGTCTTCACAAAGTCCTCCAATGTCAGGTCAAGATGAGTGAAAAAGTTCGATGGAACCGCTGATTCGAGAGCTCACACTTACTGTCTGGAGAATGAGCTTGCTGTCACCCGTGGTCCATCTGCAGATGGGACCATCCCTGGGCGGGTTCACGGGCACCCGCATCTCAGACTTCTGCACAGTGGTGGAGGGCGTCACGGCGCGTCTGGGCGGACTTGCTTACGTCCGCGCCCCGCAGTGAGCGCGCCTCTCCACCTGCACTGGGGGTTTGCCCTGCGGCGTCGGTGATGGTCAGCCCACCGCTCCACAGCCCTAACGAGGCGACCTCCACTGCGGGGTCAGTCATCACCGGGCTTCGACCCTCTCGGCAGATCACTCTCAGGAGGCTTTGGTGTCTGCCCCAAATATTTTCATTATTTCTTCATTTCCACAGACAGCGTTGGGAACGTTTAATCCTGGGCCCCTGAGAAGCCTCCGAAGTATTTACTCTGTTGTTTCTGAGCCACATGGTATCCACTTCGAGTTCTATTTTCTCAATTTTTAATTTTTTTTAAGTCACCTCTGTCTGAAACGTGGAGCTCGAACTCATAACCCGAGATCAAGAGTTGCATGCTCCCCCCACTGAGGCGGCCGGGCACCCCTCATGTTGGATTCTTGGCGCACATTCAGGACAAGCTCACTTTTCGGTTACTGTCCCTGAACCCCGAGCTCCGGCTGACCCACACACTTGTAATGGCCGGGCTGTGCTGTCGGGGATGTGAACACGAGGTCTGCTCCTTACCTCTCCATCACTTACACGTTATCTACACGCTATTTTCCATACTTGTGAAGTATTTGCTGTCCCTTTGAAATTTTATTCGCTCAGGGTTTAAAATGTTTGCTTGGCTGTCGCTCAGAGGACACTGGTTTGAGCAGACCTGTGAACTTGGTCTCGACTACGCCGTCCAAGGAAGCAGTGTGGCCAAGAGGTCCAGACACGATCCCCCGGCCCGGATCAGGGTGCACCAATTATCTCTGTGTTTATATGGATTTGTGTCCTGCGTGTCCGGCACGGTTCTGGCTCTTTACGTCTCTCTAACCACCTATGAAGTAGGCACTGCCATCCCCCTCAGCTCGCAGACACGGAAACTGGCCCAGAGAGGGGCATACATCTGCTCGAGGTCACTCAGCAAGTAAGTGCCAGGCGGGATGCGGTCCTGGCAGCGCCGCTCTCTGCCCATCTGCCCAGTGCTGCCCCCTGGGGCTCCTCACAAGCCCCCCGGCTCCTGGCTCATACTTGCTATTGTCCACATTCCAGCAAACCTCTCTCCCCTTAGGATGAGCTCCGCCTTATACCTCTCTCTCTCTCTCTCCCCCCGTTTGCTGCTTCCTTGGCTAACGCTAGTCTCTTCTGTTGCACCACAGGCCCCATGAGAACGAGGACCATGGTTTTGCTCCACGGTGTCGCCAGAGCCAGAGCCTGGGAAGCACTGAGGAACCCCATGCAGGTGTGTGTTATTTCTGGATTACATACTATACAGTCCCTCTCCTTCCTAACTAATGGGTCCTTAAGATCTGCCAAGAAGAGTGAGAAATTAAGGCTGGAGTTGCTGGAAGAAGGCAGGCCAGGCACCAAACCTCCCTCAAATCTGCTCATCTTTATTGAATACCTCCTGCAGCTGACCCTGGAGGCCGGCTAATAAGATAACCATTCCCAATCTGCTATTCCTTGTGTCCCCGTACTTTCCTCCCCACTTTTATTTAGAAGTGCCTTTCAACAGTTTCTAGTCAGCAAGAAGTACAGGGAAGTCCCAGGGTTTGGGGGAAACGTTGCCTTCCTGATAAGAGAGGCAGATGCAGCGGCCCTCATCCATTACCTCCTTTCAACTGAATGTGATATCTAGAGCTGTGGCAGCCACTTTGTGATCACAAGGCACCACTCAGGAGGATGAAAAGGCAATGCACTGAGGACTAAAAAGATAACCAGATCTGGGCTTTTGAGAACTATGGTTTGGCTGCTGAGCCAATGCTTCTAACCCTCTACTGCCATGTGACTTGTTACTGCAAGAAAAATAAACTGCAGTTTGAAAAATTAAATTGTTGGGTTAAATAGTGTTGTTACTTAAGTGTTCTGTGCTTTGCAACTAAAAGTAATTCTTATGGATACATCTCCCTCATGAGCAAATCTAAGTGTCTCCTTTTCTCTACCTGGACGCACTCTTGGGAGGATTTCAATGAGATAATGATTTTCTTAGGGCAGTGCTCCATGCACACCACCGTCCTCCCCAGGAGGACTGAGGCCCGGGAAGCAGAGTGAGCTGTTCAGCTGGTTGGTTAAAGAACCGATGGGGCAGGGGAACAGGAGAGCTGCCCCCCGGCTGTGCAGAGAGCCGTGCCCATGCTGGCTGGGAGAAGAGCACTGGGGAAGGAGTCACAGAATAAAAATACAGGTGTGCCCAGGTGTTGGGACCCGGCATCTGGAAGACTGACAAAACAAGACAGGGACTCTGACTGGGTGGGCTTGGGGGGTCGGTACGGAAACGAGTGGAAACGACTCTCAATGACATTTTTGTGCACTCCAGATTTGGAAGCAGGTGATCTGTGGGTTAAGACCGGCCAAGCTGCACCGCAGGCTGGGCCTGGACAGGGAAGGATTATTTCCGTGTTACTCCCACACAGACAAAGACATTAATGAAAGGTAATCAATTAATTCATGATCAGGAGAGTCACATCAGAAATTGGCAAACAGTTATGATCTTGGTGTGGCTTTTAGAGACAAATCAGAGGGAGAGACAGCGAACAGACCAAACTGAGGGACACGGTCACTGTTTGGTTCTCTCTGCCAATTAAGAAGCGCGGCCCACATCCTCCCCAGAAAGCACAGTGATGAAGGGGAGGGTCTGCTCTCTCGGGGAGGCCCCCACGCCAGGCTCCGCGGGATTTGATAAAAGTGCAGCAAGAAAGCAATTCCAGGAGGGCGGGGGGACGCACGCCCCTCACTCCCCGTCTGTGCCCCGGGGCCGAGTTCTCCCGCTGTCTCCGTGACCCCCGCTCGGCTGACAGGGTGGCTCCACGGTGACAGGAGGGCCTTGCCGGTGGCAGCCCTGTGGCAGATACAGGGAGACTGAGAACACGGAGAGACCACGGGCCCTTCCGGCCTCCGGAGCTGCTGTTTGTGGGGGAACACACGGCGGGGACCACGCAGAGGGCGTTCCCAAGGGCGTGGTGCAGGCACCTGCTTCGGAGCCCCGTCTCGCAGAATCGGAGCCCCGCCCTCGCCCCGGCCAGAGTGGGGGGTCCCGTGACGATGGCCGGCTGGTGTTTCTAGGTCCCATCTGGACTTTGCTGAGGCGCTCAGTAATGACAAGGTGGAGGGATTCTGTCAGGCTCGAGGTTCCTCCAGATCACGAACCCAACCCACACGCGCCCCATCAGCCCCTGCAGGTCAGCGTGGAGCACAACCCACCATGGGGACCGCTGTGCGCCCCAGCCTCGACCTCCCGGCTCCCCGCCGTCCCCGCTGGCCCCGGGTGGCTCGGCAGCCCAGGGACCAGAGCTGCTGTCCGGGGAGGGCCTCTGGCCAGAGTGAGCAGCCCCCGCGTCTAGGGCCTGGACTCTGGACTGTCTGGGGCGGCCTGTAAGGTGTGAGCAGCGATCACACTGCTGGTTTTCATCAGGGCCATTCGACAGAGGTCATTTTAACAGATACATCGGGGGGCCTGGGCGAGGTGGGTGTCGGGGCCCCGGGGCTCTCTCCGCACCCCCGGCAGACACCTGCTCCGGGATGCTTTAGACTCCGCAGCGACCATCGGTGCGGCTAGCTCCATCCTGGGCCTCTCCCCAGGGAGGGTTTACAGGGCAGCGGGTCTCAGGGGGGCTGGGGGCGTCGCCCCAGGGCCAAGTCTAGACCCAGCTGGCTTTGCTACGGCAGGGGGAGGGAGGCGTCTAGGGGAGAGCGGATGGCCGCCGCACACCCTACAGTGAGGAGCACCCTCCACGGGAAAGAACGACCCCGCCGAGGTGTCACCTGCGTCACGGTGGGGGCCCCGGGGGGCAGCTGATCCCACTTGGTTACTTATTTGAGAGAGAGACAGCGAGCGAGCATGAACGGGCGGAAGGGCAGAGGGAGAGGCAGACTCCCCACTGAGCCACCCGGGTGCCCCCCGCATACCCCACTTAAATGTGCCCCTAGGCCTGGCACGAATGGGCCATAATCCACCCATGGTGTCCTTACCGACGGACCTCCACCTTATTTCCAGGTCTGTGCCAAACAGAAAGATGATCGACAAGATTTTTTATACGTGTAACTGACATGCAGGATAGACTTCTAGAAGTAAAATTTTTAGGTGAAGTGTTGAATACAGTTTAAAATATTGATGGGTTTCGCCAAAGTGTTAAAATGTCACCCCATCTGCGGTCTCCACGCAGACGACAGTGGCGGGGAATCGGGGGGACCTGCGCCCTCCGTTCCGCGAGCCAGCGTCTGCCACCATGCGGGCGGAAACCCGGCCACTGTGCGTGACACCTGCTTCCGCCCGGAAGGCGCCGCCTCGTCACTGACCTCGCGTCACAACGCCGGGCACGCGCACCAGTGCCCGTGACGACGAGAAGCGAAAACCCGCGAGTGGATAAGGATGCCTCAGCAGCTGGGTGACTTGTGGGCGGTCTACACAACAATTCACTTGTAGGAAAAACACCACCGAAAAGCAACGAGGGGGAAACCTTTCGTAAGGAATTATTTCGAAAGTGGGTTAGTACTTAGTTAACATTCATGTTAATCTCGATTTTCATGTATGTTGAGGTTTATTAATTTAAGAGGCATTAAATAAGAAGCAGCTTTCAGCTGTTCTGTCCTTCGTTTAAGGGGTTCTAATGGAGAAGTAACAAGTGCTACCGTCTTGTGTAAAAACAGTGACGTGTGGAAAGAGCTCACAAGACGTGACCAGTGACTGGGTTTCGGAGATCCTTAGAGCGGGGACATGGGAGAGTATCTGCGCCCCTGGCTCAGGACCTTCGCTTTCAGTGACCTTGCACAAACGTGTAGCCAGACGAGAGTGGAGCACGGTGGACGGGCAGCCCCTGTGGCTGCGGAGCGCGGGGGGCTCTTACCCAGTCGGTTGCACGGGTTCCGTTTGAAGAGGGCTCTCAGCAGACCCTGGGCCTCCATGCTGAGGAACTGCGGCATGCCCAGCTTGGCTCTGAAAAACAGAGTTGGAGTTGGGGATGGGAAGGATCCGAGGGAGTAGAGTTTTCTCCAGTACTCTGGGATCCTGCTTGGTCTGCGTCAATAGATCAAATCAACGTGACCCAGAGCAGCAGCACCCAAACTTTTTGGGGCTCTTTTGCACTTTAGAAGTCATGGAGGGCATCAAAGAGCTTCTGTTTATGTGGGTTCTATGGGAGAAATCTGTATAATAGCTATTTAATAATTCACCTAAAAATACCACAAATATTAAAAATAAACAATAAAAATCCCATTAACATAAGTAACATTGTTAATGGAACTGAATTATGTTTTCCAAAATAACAATAAAGGCTCTGGCTAGAAGAGTGCTATTATTTACATTTTGGGACTCTCTTCTGGGTTAGATGACAGCCAGATACATTTGTTTTTTAAAAGACTGATTTATTTGAGAGAGAGAGAGAGCATGTGTGTGCATGGGGGGTGGGGAGGAGCAGAATGAGAGAGAAACTTTGGCAGATTCAGCACTATACACAGAGCCCAGTGCGGCACTTGATCCTAGGACCCTGAGATCATGACCTGAGCCGAAACCAAAGAGTCTACCACCCAACCAACTGAGCCACCAGGCACCCCGACAGCCGGATCCTTTTATCTGCCTCTGTGTCCAATCGATTGCGATACTATGAAGAAAATCTGGGACTTCACCGAACTAGAACAAAACCCTAAAATTTGTGTGGAACCACAAATGACCTCAAATTGCTAAAACAATCTTTAAAAAGAAGAACAAATCTGGAGGCATCACAATTCCAGATTTCAAGTTATATTACAAAGCTGTAGTAATCAAAGCAGTCTGGTACTGGCACAAAAACAGACACATAGATCAATGGAACAGAATAGAAAGCCGAGAAATAAATCCACAGTTACATGGTCAATTAATCTTTGACAAAGCAGGAAAGAAAAGCTAATGGGAAAAAGACAGTCTCTTCAGCACACAGTGCTGGGAAAACTGGGCAGCGCCGAGCAGAATGAAACTGGACCATTTCCTTACACCGCACACGAAAATGAACTCAAAATGGACAAAAGACTTAATATGAGACCTGAAACCATAAAAAAGTCCTTGAAGAGAGTGCAGGCAGTAAGGTCTGACATTGGCCCTAGCAACATCGTCCTAGATGTGTCTCCTAAGGCAAGGGAAGTAAGAGAAAAATAAACTACTGGGACTATCTCAAAATAAAAATCTGCACAGCGAGGGAAAGAATCGACCAAGCTCAAAGGCAAATTACTGAATGGGAGAAGACATCTTCAACTGACATAACTGATAAAGGGTTAGTACCCAAAATA
Source organism: Ailurus styani (assembly GCA_002007465.1). Taxonomy (NCBI): domain Eukaryota; kingdom Metazoa; phylum Chordata; class Mammalia; order Carnivora; family Ailuridae; genus Ailurus; species Ailurus styani. The sequence continues at coordinate 955,949 of LNAC01000187.1, forward strand.
CAAAAAGAACAGATATAACCCACCATCCCCCCAAACAAATAATATAATTTTTAAAATGGGCAGAAGACATGAACATTTCATGAGTATTGGGAGAATATTTCTCCAAAGAAGAAACCCAGATGGTGGACAGACACATGAAAAGAGGCTCAACGTCACTCATCATCAGGGAAATGAAATCAAAACTACAATGAGATGTCCCCTCACACCTGTCAGAAAGACTAAAACCCAAAACAGAAGAACCAGCTGTTGGCAAGGATGTGGAGGATGTGGAGAAAGGGGAACCCTTACCCTACTGGTGGGAATGCAAACTGGTGCACCACTTTAGAAAACAGTATGGAGGTTCCTCAGAAAGTTAAAAATAGAACTGCCCTATGATCCAGCAATGACACTACTAGATATTTACCCAAAGAACACAAAACACTAACTCAAAGGGATATATGCACCCTTCTATTTATAGCAGCCTTATCTACAGTAGCCCAACTATGGAAGCAGCCCAAGGACGAGCTTGCAAGGCCCCAGGAGGGTCTCAGACCCCCAGGGGTCCTCAGATGCTGCCCTAGGACCCCAGGGACTACAGTTTGGGGTTGGCCATTCAGAAGCGTTCAGTTACTCCCAAGTGAAAAGTGACAAGTCAGGAGTCCATATCTAGGATGAGCTGCAGGGAATCATTCTGGTTTTAGAAAAGTAAAAATCTTGTTCCCCTTCCAATTAAGAGAAACAGAGATAACCAATACCAAATAACAGACTGCAGCCATATACATGTTGGCTGCAGCGAAGGTCACCTGATACCGGAAGACACTGATCAAATCCATCAAATCCTCTCTGTGGGGTTTCCTGCACTAATTTCTCTCCTTCCATTTATACAGTGGGGTAACCTACAAACACTTAAGCTTTTTAGGAGCCTCTCGCTTTCACAAAAGTCCATCGGCAGCGTCTGAGAGAGCTGGCTGTGAGGACTGGCAGCTTTATGGCTTGTCCTTCAGGTGCCTGCGTCGCACAGCAGGGGGACCCGATTTGGGCTGTGGGTCTGCCTGTTTCCCAGGCGCTGCCCTGCTCCCATCTACAGCCCTGTCTTCTCCTCCCAGATCTCTCCCTCTGACATCATGCTTAGATGGAGCCCGCTCACATCTAAGACCAGCACTGGGTTTAGGCTTCTTTCTAGGATCCTAAGAGCAAAATCTATTTGCATGGTAAATGATTCTGCCTGAGAATTGAACAAAAATTAGTTTGTATTCCATCCCACGAGCAACGTGATTCCTGCCACTGTCAGGCAGGAGAGCTTGCGTACCTACACAAATGGGCTCAAGAGGTAGAGAAAGAAAGAGGACCCCCCTTGCGTTCTCTCCGTAGCCCCTAAATCGTTCTGCCCTTTTGAATCTGTACTTTGTGAAGGTCACTAATCACCACATCTAAAATCCCTGTTTTGGGGCAATGCATGCAATTTTCACCGATGGAAAATGTTATCTGTGGTGGAAGACTTCACCAGGACCACTCAGCGATCCATTCACTCCAGCCACTGTAATTAACACACCAAGAACGCTTCCACGGCTACTGCCAACGCCTACTCAAGGATCTGGGTCTCCAGGAGGGAAGCTCTCGCTATCGAGGACTGGACGGGCCCCCCAGGGTGGGAGTTTCGTGCTCACTTGAGGATGAGGGCCATGGTCTCCTTCCTGTCCTTCCCCTGGAACGGCAGCGATCCTGTGAGCATCTCGAACTGCAGAGCAACACAGAACAGGGAGAGGGTGTGTCAGACTCACTGGATGTAATAGCAGAGAGTGGTGTCCACAAGTGAACACAACAGCACAAGTTCAGCGGGGAGGTGGACAAGCGAGAAACACCGGAAGTGATGCGACCGCAGTGGGTGAGGGGGCCGAGTGCTGCAGAGACAAAGGGGGGTGGGAAGGGATCACGGTTGGGCTGGACTGCATGGCTTCTAGGGGGTTGGGTGAGGACCCCATCCTTCTCTGGTGGGTGCTGTCGAGGGGACAAGGGCAGAGTGATTCAGTCCATGTGGAACATCAGGTGAGGACACAATGGCACCAAAAACGTCTCCAAGATAGGCTGCCACACACTGAGAATAGTAAGTGGGTCTTTGCCAGGATGTGCTCTGAGATAAAGAGGGGACTGAGGGTCAGCCTTCCCCGAGCGGGGCTTTCTCTCTCACACAAAATCCCTCACAACACGTGCACACCTGACCCCTTCTGAAGGAAGGTCGACACCAATCTGCTCCTCTCAGCAGCCTCAGGAGGGAGGCTTGGGTCTTCGAGGCCTTTCCCAGGGGCAGCGCCTGAGCCCGAACCAGCTACAGGTGTGCAGCAGTGTGCGAACAATTTACGCAGACACCCGCATGTGAACATCCACACACGCTCAGTGCCGCTGAAGAACGGGAGAAGCATCTCAGGTGGTCTCACGTGTGACCCTGGACACTCAGCTTTCCAAAGCACACAGAGAACATGGCCCCAGCGTCCTCCTTCCAGACGAGTGTGGCGTTGCTAGCGATCTGCCACTGCAATGGAGACCATCACTATGGCTACGTTCCTTTCTGGTTACTAGTACCTAACTCCAGACATTTGGTTTAGTTCAAGGACAAGGATCTCCAGCATCAATGCAGGTGTCTTCACACGAGCTCTCTGGAGGGCACGTGGGGATCATCAGAGGACGTGGGTGTAGCTCCTTAGTGGAGACGGGATGGGCAGTGGCCCCTCCGGGGTGCAGTCCGTACTTCGGGCTCCTCCCGCCAGGGCTCTAGCCCTCTTTAGCAAAGCTGGTGAGGGCACCTTGTAAACACGACATGCCCTCAACTGACCTCTTCCCGAAGCCGAGCTCAGACACAACACTAAATGCCACACCAGACCCATCCTTCTACTGCAAATGGCAATCTGGAAGTCTTTCCTGGTGTTGCCCAAGGAAGTGCCAAATGCAGGAATCCTGGCCTCTGGCTGCAAGCTGGTGTCACTTGGAGCCAAAGGGTTTGGTGGCCAGGACGAAATGAAAATGTGGCTGTAGAATGATGACGTGATCTTAAACTAATCACCAAAGAAACTTATTTCCACTTCTAGAACCAGGAAAACGGTATCTTTCCCAGGTGACGTCAAGATGTTCTTGGTTCAGATGAAATGCGACGGTGCCTTACAAACTCGGAGTGCCCGAAGACTTCCTCTGTAATCACTGACAGCCTCCTGCCACTGAGCAGAACGACAGGGCTGGAACCAGCGCCATGTGCTCCCCCAGCTGCTGCGAGACACTGAATGTGGGGTCCTTTCAACGAAAATGATGCCACCAGTTCAGTAAGAAATGCCCACAGTCCTCAGTGTGTCAATGATGCCACACAGGAGCTGCAGACAGGCCTCCTTTAGAAAAGCCAAGAACCAATCTCTATGTGATACTGCCCAAACACCAGAGCATGCCTGCGGCTCTGGGACAAGGAAGGGCAGGGGAGCCCAGGTGGAGGTTAGGTTGGGGAGCCCACAGCTGTGTCGCCCCCATGGGGCACAGAGCTCAGTGAGCACGGGCGCAGCTGTCTGTGATGGGAGTCTACACGGAAGGTCATGGGGGTGCTGAGGAATGCCCTGTGCTGGGGAGACACTCCAAGGTGGGTATTCACAACACAAGATGCAGACTTTTAACAGCAACTTGTCAAAGTGCCAAGAAGACACAAGACAGAATCAAGCTAAGGCTCCCCAGGTGACACCACTGAACCCCACCTCTGGACACGGCCCAGGGATTCTGCAGCCAGGAAGTGAGGCAGGTGGTGTGGTGGAAAGGCAGGTGGCCTGGAAACATGGAAACTGGGCTTGGGACACACAGGAGCTGGACTGGGGACACACGGGAGCTGGGCTTGGGACACACAGAAGCCGGGTTTGGGACGCACAGGAGCTGGGTTTGGGACGCATGGGAACTGGGCTTGGGACACATGGAAGCTGGGCTGGGGACACATGGGAGCTGGGCTGGGGATACAAGGGAGCTGGGTTTGAGACACACGGGAGCTGGGTTTGGGATGCATGGGAACTGGGCTGGGGACACAAGGGAGCTGGGCTGGGGACGCACGGGAGCTGGGCTGGGGACGCACGGGAGCTGGGCTGGGGACGCACGGGAGCTGGGCTGGGGACGCATGGGAGCTGGGTTTGAGACACATGGGAGCTGGGCTGGGGACGCACGGGCGCTGGGCTGGGGACGCACGGGCGCTGGGCTGGGGACGCACGGGCGCTGGGCTGGGGACGCACGGGAGCTGGGTTTGGGACACACGGGAGCTGGGCTGGGGACGCACGGGAGCTGGGCTGGGGACGCAAGGGGGCTGGGCTGGGGACGCACGGGAGCTGGGCTGGGGACGCACGGGAGCTGGGCTGGGGATGCAAGGGAGCTGGGTTTGGGACGCACGGGCGCTGGGTTTGGGACGCACGGGAGCTGGGTTTGGGACGCACGGGCGCTGGGTTTGGGACGCACGGGAGCTGGGCCTCGCACCAGCTGGGCGACCCTCCCAGCATCAGAAGTCTGGGCTGGGCTGAGGGCATGAGGAGCACCGAGGGCCACGGGCACAGTGCCGGCTGGGGGGATGGGCGGAGGGAAAGGGTAGGAGGAAGGGAGACGAAGGACCATCTGGGACAGGGAAAGGGAGCCAATACCACTTCTGTTACCATAGAACCCCCCGGGCTAGGCAGTGTCTGGGTCTGTGCTCTGTGAACACGCACAAGCTACAGAAAATTCAAGCTTCTCGATGTAAAAATGTCTCACCCCATGTGTATTTTGGCTCATGTTAATTTTTGTAACCAAGTAGAAGGATTTTGTGTTTGACATAAGAAAAATGTCTTTAATATGAAAATCCCCACATCCCTTACAATCTTCATGTTCAGCCTGTAAAAATGTTTAGTATAAAGAAGGTCTGACTCCTAATCCATTTCTGTCCTTCTCTGCATCCCAATTCTGCTTCCTGGGGGTGGGCATTTGGGATGGGCCAACGAGGAGGCTGCAGGGGACGGCGGCCTCCCTGTCCATGGGTCACACTGGGACACACTGCCCGTGCACATTTTAAGCACCGCTTTCCCAGCTTGTTCCCAGACCTCTGAGCCACCCTGGGGATGGGACCGAGCACTGGGACCAGTGACAAGGGGCGCTGCTGCGGACGGGGAGGACCGTTACCATGAGCACACCGAAGGACCACCAGTCGGCGCTCTGTGTGTGTCCCCGCCGGTTGACCACCTCAGGCGCCATGTACTCTATCGTCCCGCAGAATGAGTAGGCTCTCTTGTCGTGGTCGATGGCCTCCTTACTCAGCCCGAAATCTGAAAGTGAGAGAGCACAGGGCGCCGCCTGAGTCGGAGAGGCACCAGGACTGTTTCCACACTGATGCCCAACCGCGAGCTTCCGTGTCAGTGATGTGACTTCCACCTGCTCTGTCCTAGCCACCACAGCCCGCTCAGATGCAAGCATCCTCATGCCCCCATGAGGTACGTCCCCCAACGCAAGGCCTTTCGGGAATGTGCAGAGCCTAGGGCGCCGGGCAGCAGTACCAGGAGGCTGCATTTCACAGACATCAACGTGCTTCAGAGGCATAGCAGGCAGCCCGGGCATGCTGGTGCTCAGGGTCGGCGGGGAGGGGGGCCGGCCGCTGGAGCTGCTGGGATGGGTTGGGAGGGAAGAGGTGGCTTTCAAGGAAAGGGCTGGAAGGGAGTTCCTGGCTACTGGGGAAGGAAGTCCCTGGCGGTGTGGCACGAAGGGAAGACCAGCGAGTCTGATCAGGACCGGGGGGCATTTGCTTGGGTATGCAGTGAGCACTTCCCGCTCCCTCCTCCAAGAAATCCTCACTATGTCCCACCTTCTTCCAAAGCTGTACGTTCGTGCACTTGGCGGGTGAAGGACACAGGGAACACATTGCTTCTAAGGCGAGGGCACCCTCAGTTTCAGCATGTTTGGGAAGAAGGATGATATCCATCTGTCCCTTCCGGGGCCTCGTCGGGACGGTGTGAGGTCATGGGCCAGTGAGGCCATCAAACACCCATGGGTGGGTTTGCTCCCTCACAGTGTGAGGGGCTTTGCACATCAGAGTCTGGGGGGCGGGTTGTTTGTAATCTGTGCCTGGCCAAAATGGCAAATTATCACGTTATGTATTTGGGGTCATGATTAATAATCTGTGATTACTAAATCGGAGAAAGCCCAAACACTGTCACATTATCGATAAATTGGACACCGGAGCTCCGTGCACATTCCAGCTGCAAGGCACAGCAGGACTTTACAGGACATGTTCAGTTCCTCACTTGGCAGAGAACTTCTGAAGCATTAACAGAATCTCAAATCGCCTCTGCATGTCACGTGGCCCTGACGGCATGACATCAGAAGCCAGGAGGGGGTGGGCTGAAGGCTCGCTGGAGGGGATAAACCGGATCTGGTGTACAGGTTCATGAGAATGTTGACAAATCAAACTTTGAACATTAACAGGCATGTAAAAAATACTTAGTTGATATTTATTGCCAGTTACTACGTGCACTCCGCCAAGTCCTGGGGATCCACAAAGATAGGGTAAACCCATCCTTGAGAAGACAGGGCATGGTGGGACGCAGGCCAGCAAGAGAGGGGTGGCATGACCGCACGGGCCACGGAGCAGGGAAGAGGGCGTCTCCGGAAGAAGGAGTGCTGAGGGAAGTGCTGAGGAAAGAACAGGGGTTGACCAGGGGTCCCGAGCAGGGACCAGCTTCCAGGGGAGGAGAGGAGAGTGTTGGTTCCAGAAGAGCAAACTGGGCGACACGCAGGAGTGGGCGTGGAGGGACGTGCGGCAGAACCAGGTCAGCACGGCAGCTGGTGGGGGCATGGCCCTGAGAGACGCCCACACCCGGAGCCCCAGACCCTGTGAGCAGGTCACCTCGCGGTTAAAGGGGTCCTGCGGGAGGGATGGGCCAAGGATCCTGAAGTGGGTGGTTATCCTGGATCATCCCGGTGGACCCAGTGACACAAGGGCCCTTATGTGGACTTAGGGGCGGAGTCGCCGAGATTCAGCTGTGCTGCTGGGTGTGCAGGGAGGATGGGGCCACAAGCGGAGGGGCGTCAGCAGGCCCTGGAAGCTGGAGAAGGCAGCAGAATGAGCTCTCTGGAGCCTCCAGAACGGTGAGGTGAGAACGTGTGTTATTGTAAGCCACCCAGTCTGTGGTGGCGGTGACCACAGCAAGAGGAAATGAACACAGTGGCTGTCCTGGAAGTGTGGTGTGTTTTCAGGTGGATCTAATTTGGTGGCAACGGGAGGGGTGTGAGGTTTCAGTAGGAAGGCAGGCTCCCATGTGGATTCACACGAGGTACCTGAAGCGGGAAGGGGCCACAGTGTCGGGATGTGCTACAGGGACAGCACTGGTATTTGAGCTCACATCAGCACTGTGCCTCATCACTCTTGAACAAAACAGCCAGGGTTGAGAGTCTGCAGGGAAGGTGCCAGAAGGTTCTTTGGCCAGGAGAGAGGAAAGGAAGGGAACCTAGAAACTCTGAGCATTTCTAGAGGCTGTGAGGACACATACCAGCATAACGTAACTAAGCTCTATGAAAACTTCAGCCAAATCAGAGACATACATCAGCAAATGCTGGGGCTACGAGGGCCTGGGCTCTGAGCCGCTCCCTGCATTCACCAGGACCGAGGTGAAGTCACTGGGAGACTGCTGTGCTTTACAAACCTGTGATCTTAATGTGTCCTTCTTCGTCCAGCAGGATGCTGAAAGAGAGGGGAGGAAACAGATGCTTTACAAGAGGCCTGGTCGGCTAGGGGGCGTGCAGACCCTGGGGGGCACAACAGACCATCTGGGCAGCAGTGCCCATGTGGGGGTCACCGGCCACGTGCAGATGCGGGCCACAGTGTTTGGGGTTAAAGCAAAAGCTGGGACCTTGAGGTTCTAGACCTTCTTTAGCCCACAGGAAGGTTCAGGAGCCCTTCAGACCATCCTGCATGAGGAACGGGATTGAGAGGATCCAGGACTGCCTTGGCTGGTGGGGATCTGGAGCCTCTAGAATTTTTCCCTATCTAGGCAGGCCCTCAAGGGCCAGAGGCCCGCTCTTTCTTCCCATCACCTCTCTGTGAGCCCCACCCTGCCTCTCGGGACTGATCCAAGGTCTGCCTGGGAAGCCTAAGCTACTTGGGCCTCTGCATCACGGAGGCTTGGCGCTCGGCAGGCTTCACCTCATTGTAGGAGGGATCCCACAGGGTGCAAGCGTTTGTCCAGCAGCGTCTGACACCTAGAGCATCAGCCTAGAGGGAGTGTCAGCCTGCTCTTCCCAGCTCTCCTGTGGGAGGGCGCCCCTCCTTGCAGGGCAGAGGGACGGACACAGGCCAGCACTTGGGGAAGCCCTGCTTCCAGGCTGTCAGCCCTCAGGGTCCCCAGGGCTCCTAGACTTCCATTTCTTTTTTTTTTTGCTATAATTAAATCCTGTCCCATCAGCTCCTGGGGGGAACTGGACCAGCCTTAAAGAGACCAGGAAGGGGAATGGAGAGAAACCACGGCAAAGCCTCCAGGATTCATATGGGCTGCTGAAACAGTTGGGGAGCATAGCAACATCCTGACCCACATGAGCACACGGAGGGGCCTGAGCACAAGGCGCTGAGCGCAGTGAGCCAGGCACAACAGAGGACATGTACATTCCCCTTACACGGGGACCCGGAGTGGTCAGACCCACAGACGCAGAACGTCGAGGACGCCAGGGCCTAGGCAGGGCAGGTGGAGTGGGGCGCAAGCATCTCACGGGGACAGTTTCAGTTCTGCAAGATGCAGAGAGTTTGGAAGATGGACACCGCTGGTGGACACACGGCGGTGTGAGTGTGCGCTCACACCCAGAGCCACACACTCACAGAGGGTCAAGGTGCTGATTTTCTACCATTTTTCTTACCACAATTAAAAAAATCTGCAATGGGATAAAAAAAGACCTACTATTTTTTTTGAAATGTGAAGGAAAATGTTAGAGGGCGTCATTAAGATACAATTTGTCAAGAAAGAGGTGAACGTTTTCATCTTTTTCAATTATACTTAATCTTTGCCCAGAAATGAGCAGCTTTCAAGATGAATCCCCTGCTAATTCTATTTGACAACAAAACCTTCTTTCTTCAACTCTGTGATGAAACATTGCTTTTTTTAACTATAAAGATCCCTTCGACCTTTAAAGAGCGAGGGAAGCAGGGTGCACGCCCTGATGGGAGCCCGGGGCTCACAGCTTTGAGCTCTGCCTCACGCGACGGGTCTCTGGGGGAAGCAGCTGCACTTAACAGGACCCTGTTCCCTCTGGGGAGACTAAAGACAGGGCCTCTTGTGGCTATTGAGACATTTATGGACGTGTGCGGCCAGTGATGTTCAACCGGAGCGAACTACGGCGGGTCGTTACGTCAAAGCCACACGAGATGTGGGCATCCCGCTGGTGTGGGACAAGTGTACTTTGCATCCCGTATGGACATAACGTTGCCCAGATGTTTTTCACAAGCGACCACCAAATCCAATAACCATGGCAGCAGGGAAGAGCTGTCTTTGACTCAGCTCGGTGCTGATGAAAGAGGAAAGGCTGTGGAGCCCGGGCCGGAAGCCCAGTTTCCGAGCCCTCGGTGATGAGTCAGCCTGCGGGTACGGGCAGCCTTGTGTCCAAAGCTGGCAGTCCCACCAGGTTCCACCACGGGCACGTGTGGACCTTGGCCTCGGTGGCTGGAATTGAATGGTCTCAAGGGCAGTGAACCCTGAGTGAGAAAATCAGCAACGTCACCTTTGGGACTCCGGTCAGGCAGTCCACTGAACCTAAAAGAGCGGCCACCAGATCGCTCCTTCTTCGTGTGGGCCACTGCTATGCGTCAGCTCGACCCGGAATAGAAGAAAAAACCTGACATGGAAACTGTGATTTTGGAGGGACTTTAACCTTTCTATTGAGACTAGATTGCTAAAATATCCTAAAATATAACAGAGGATCATTGCCAAAGACATGCAAAATCTAACTGGGAGATCTGGGGAAACTGGTCCTACCGTCCTTTAGAAAATCTCTGAACAGCTCCTCTGGCCACTGGGAGATGGCCTGCTGGGAGTCGTGGATGGAGCTCTGGGTTCTGCGGGTGGACGGCAGGGAAGGGACCAGGGTCGGAGAGACAAGCGAGCTTCGAGGTGGCCACATCTGAGGGGTCCCCACAGCGGGAGAGGGGGTAGCGTGCGGCAGGGAGGAGTGGGGGGTGCCCCCTACCTGCCCAGCCTTACCCGACCAGCAGGGACAGGGGCCTGGCCTCTCCAGGGCATTGTCACGAGAGTCGGGAGAGAGGCTCTGCTGGGAACGGCCGGGCCGATCAGCATCAGCTGCACATGTCTGGGCACCGTGCCGGGCGGGCCGGTGGAGCCCACGTAGGGGTGCCCGCAGGAAGAGGGCCCCAGCCTACTCCCTGCTGTGCCCCCACCCATGGGGAGTCATCCAGAGAGCAGCGGCTCCCGAAGGGGCAGCAGGAAGGGGGTGTGGAGGCGGCGTCCTCTGAGCCTTCACTTACTTCTCAGGCTTCAGGTCTCTGTAGATGATGCCCAGGCCATGGAGGTGGTCTAAAGCCAAGGCGAGCTCAGCCAGGTAGAACTTGACATCCTCCTCGGTGAACATCACCTAGGAAGGGAGAACGTGACCGTGGGGCTTCTTCTGCGCAGGGCTGTTGTGAAGAACTCTGCCAGAGAGCACCAGGAGCCAGCCCCGCAGCGCGCTGGACTCGGGTCTGCTCAGCGGAAGGTCACGGGCTCCCCCGCACCGCCCTCCAGCTCTGACGACGGAAACGGGAGCTCCCTGCCGTCCGTCCGGAGATCAGGGAGGGCAGAGAGCAGTGCCCTGCAGAGACGGCTTGGGGCCGTCTAAGTGGGGCACTTAGGCTCCTCCTCCTCCTCGCCCCCGGGAATCACGGAGCTCTGGGGTGTATTTCTGGGTTGATATTTTAATATGAGCAGTTCGGATACAAAGCGACACCCCGAACGCCTGATGTGGGGCCACCAAGAACATATCCGGGACCTCATCCCCACTCCCATCCACCCAAAGTGCGCTGAGTTCTACCAAAGATGGGGCATAAGGTCAGCAGGGCGCCCGGGCCCGGGGAGGCTGGCGGAGAGGGACCCGTGAGCGTCAGGGTCCACGGGTCGGGCATCCCGGTTCAGGCGAGCGATGCACACCCTGGGCCGGGTGCCCAGCACCCTTCAAAGCCACCGTCTGGGGCACATTTCCGTACCTCCTGTGCTTGTCAGAATCAGCGTGTGATGTTGAAAGTCACCCTACTAGAAAGCCGGTTGTTATCACAAACCAGTTTTTACCTCCACCGTGAGAAATCAGTGTCACGGAGACTGGGAAGTGGATGTGGCTCCTGCGTTCCCTCTCTGAACACAGACGTGGGAAGAAGCACTACGGACTCAGCAGGCTGCCAGAGACGCGCAGAGTCAGAAAAAGGGCCATGTGGGGAACTGGATGCTGACCAAGTCAGGTGGGTGCAGCAGAGCACAGGGTACTTCCCATCGGGGCCGGGACTCAGGGTGGCCCCGGGGTACTGGGTGGTCCCCTCGGGGAGCTGCCAACCCTCATTGCCCTTCTGGCCTTCAGAACCCCCTGTTCCGGCTCCCATACTCAACAGGTGCCTTCCCTGGCTGGGTGCTTCTTTCCTGAATTGGTTAACATAGTCCGCGGGCTGACTGAGTCCCGTTCTGCTAGCTGTCATATTCTCCTGACTCTGACTTTTTCTCTCTCGGTAACAACCACAGCTGGTCTGCAGGTCTGTGCTCAGAGTGCAAACGTCTTTATCCACTTGTCCAGTTCCTAGGGCACATGTCAGGATAGTCCCCAAGTACAAGTGACAAAGAATGTGCAGAAATGAAACACCCTGCCACGCACGTCCCTGAAGGAAGTCAATACAGTGACCCACACAGAGCAGGATGCGGTCCGATGGCCGTGTTGAAAGAGAGGACGGAAAGAGGATACTTTCCCACGTTGTTTCTGAGAATCTGCTGTGCCCACAATGACAACTTTACCTTTATTCTGAAATAAAGAGTGTTACGGGAGACACACGTTCCCCTTGGGAGGTCATGCAGGGCTTTTTGCTAATTACTGTTGGCTTTCGGTCAAGAAGCCCAATGATGGTGTGTCATGTCAGATGCTGGACAAAACCAAACTCCATGTGGTCTGAAAGGGGAAGGAAATTGATACTTATCGGGTGAGAGATGGGCAGATGCCGATAGCTCTGCATCTTCGGGAACATGTGAGCGCAAGCAGGCACCAGACACCTGCTCCAGGAGGGCCCTTCGTACAAGTAGGATCTGACCCCTCCAGCCCAGGGCTTTCAGCCTATGTTGTAAGGACCCCAACAGATCAGTTGTGCATTGTCTGAGGGACCCTTAAAAACTGGAGGGAGAGAGCCCCCCGCGGGCCCCGGGACCCCCCTCCAGCTCCGCTTTGATCTGTTGCTGACTTTGGAGGCCCGCGCAGGATGGAAGGGTCTCCTGGCCAAAAAGTGGGCGGGACAGAGAAACGGAGAGGACAGCTTGAACGCACTGTCGCAGGCAAGGGAACCGGGCTGTGCTGAGTGAGATGGCACCAGAGGGACAGGAGACCCGGGCGAGGTGTCGTCCCGACGTGCCGCTGCGTCCTCACTGTCGGTTCCGTGTGAAGGAACCGCTCAGAGCCGCTGGGACTTAAGCCCAGTGCCGATGCGGCCTCAGGCAGAAGGCTGGCTTTTCCACGCCGTGAAGCAGAGAGCCGTCACAGCAGTTAGGGGCCAGAGAGCCTCTGTGTTGCCCTGGGTGACGTTCCAGAAAATTCCTCGTCAGGACTGTGGAGTCGAGGACAAGCCCCGGGTTGAAGTGGTCGCGACCTCCTCTTCCGTGGGAAGGCCCGACTAGACGCCCCGGAAGCACGTCCGGGACGTGTGGGCAGCGTGCTCGCAGCACCTTCCCAGGATGCGGAGTGGGGTGCCGGGAACGGTCTCCCAGCTGCCACCACAAACCCCCCTCCGCTTTCCTCTGCTCCCCACGGGGCAGCGCACAATGCAGGGGTCGGCGCTTCCCCACGCCCGGAAGCACCTGTCTGCTTACCACCTTTCGGGGACAACAGAGCGCATCTCCGTGTGACCTGTGCAACTTCTCTAAAACAGACACATGCATTTATGCACGTGCACACACACGTTCATACACACGCACACCCCCCCACACCCCACGGAACCCGCACAGCACGCACACCACACGCTCGTGCTCAGTGTGCACACCACACACGCTCTCACACACTCAGCATGCACCCTGACCGCACACACACTCTCACATGTCCTGACAGCACGTACACCATACGCTCGCGCTCAGTGTGCACACCACACATGCTCTCACACACTCAGCATGCACCCTGACCTCGCACACACTCTCACACGGCCTGACAGCACGCACACCATACGCACACACTCAGTGTGCACACCACACACGCTCTCACACACTCAGCATGCACCCTGACCTCGCACATACTCTCACATGTCCTGACAGCACGCACACCATACGCTCGCACTCAGTGTGCACACCGCACAGGCTCTCACACACTCAGCATGCACCCTGACCGCGCACACACTCTCACACGTCCTGACAGCATGCACACCATATGCTCGCGCTCAGTGTGCACACCACACAGGCTCTCACACACTCAGCATGCACCCTGACCGCGCACACACTCTCACACGTCCCGACAGCATGCACACCATTTGCACACACTCACAGCACTCACGCCACACACAGACCTCCCCGAGCGCTCGCCCTCCCTCTCTGCCCCGCGTACCTCTTTGGAGAGCCGGCTGAAGAGGTCCCCTCCCCGCAGGAAGTCCAGGATCAGGTAGAGCTTTCCTTCTGTCTGAAAGGCTGTGGAAGGAGGGAGGGTTGGTATCCTGGGGGTCCTGGAACTCGAGCGGGCTGTAGTGCTGGACGTTCCAGAAACAGGACTGGAGCCGGGCGGGGGCCCCGTGTTGGAACCCAACTCCAGGAAAGGGCGGCAGGGATGAGTCTGGGTCTCCCACTTTCATTAAGAGTCTAGGGGGTCACCTCCCTTCTTTCTACTCCTCTCCTTCACTCCCCTCTTCCTTTCTTAATCACCGAGGGCGTGCCCGATCCATGGAGGCACGTATCTGGAGGCTCCAACCTGCTCTCACTATCGCCATCACCCAGGCAGGGCTCTGGGCGCCATCGGCCTTGCCGTGAGCTGCTTGGTGAGGAGCGGGGTGACGGCCCTGACCCAGTGTGGGCCAGCCTCCGTCCCCCGTGTATTCTAGACAACTCCGGGTCGAGGAAATCCATCGCTGGGTCCCTTCCCCCCGGAGGCGTCGGTGAACCGTCAGCCCCAGGCATCACACATAACCTTCTGGGTCTGAACCGTGACGACCGGCCCAACGTCTACGCTCCTGATTTTGCCCAGCGTTCAGCCAGGCGTGCTCGCTCCAAAGGGGGCTGCACGTGGGGGGGGGGACAGAAGCAGCCAATCACCCTTGACTCTTGATGCTAGCCCTTGGCATCTGCCTTCCATACTTGGGGAAGGGTGGGTGCAGGCGGTCCTGGCATCCCTGGCACTTGAAAACTTTTACTTTCTAAAAGAAAACACTAGAAACGTGATACATGTTAGGGTTTTAGAAACAGATAGCCTCTAACTAAAACATCCTTGTCAGAATTGTAGCACGTGAAGTAGGGATTCGATCCTCTCTCCTCGGGCGTGGCGGGCAGAGGAGAACAAGGGGCTTTTTATCAACCACAGCGCTGACATGGAAGACGTGCTTAGAAATCCTTGAAAGAGGCCCAGTCTCCTTCAGAGAAGCCCCCTGGAGAGCAGCTGGAGTGACACCAGGGTCTGGATGTGACGGCGGCGCGGTGACCTGGCGGCTGTGGGAGGGGAGGGGTCGGCCTCTCTGGGCGGGGGCGAGACAGCTCGGGCACCTGCCTGCGGCCACCGAGCCTTCCAGCAAATTCACACCCACCGCCACTCTTACAGCTTTGAAAGGATAAGCCACACACTTTGTACAGGAGACAGAAGCGTTTTCTTAGTAATGTGGGGAGGTAACCCGCAAAGAGCAAGAACCCTCTGCCCTCACACCTTTGGGCACCGGGCACACATTTGCTTCCCTCCGATCTGTGACAATGTTGCAGACAAGCCCCCCACACCCAGCGCCTTTGAAACCAACGAGGTAAGGGCTTTTTGGTTTTGTTTTTTCCCTCATTTCCCTCATATTAATGATTCGGTGGGGCGGTAGCGTTAACGCTGCCTGGCGCCCCTCATTCATTATTTTTCGTTCGAAGACTTCACTTACTTCTTCCCTGAGGAGGGAAACGACAAAGAGCAAACTCTGAGGAGTTCGTGGGGCGCCGCGGGTATGTGACCACAGGAATCACAATTATTTGATCGTGTCTCATTTCTCTTCCACGAAACAGAAACAGTAACTTCCCCTGACAGAACGTTCTGAGGGCTCAATGAGCTACTCTCTCTAAAATGCTGGAAACATAGTATTCACTTAAAACACCAAGCTGATGCCATTCTGGTTAAAGAAATTATTGGGCCATAAAGCATTTTCTTCTAAAACAACACAAAATCATGTCACAGATGCACCCCCATCTAGGCCAAGAGACCTTATTATTATTATTATTTACTACTTTATCAATGATGATAATTTAATTAGTAACAAAGTATAGCCCCCTCGCTTCAGTCTCTGGTTGAAACAGGGCATCTTGCTCCCTCAGAGAGAAAAGTGCGGACGAGGTCACGGGCTGCAGAGGGAAAGCAGCCCTCGCCCCGCAGGCCGGGTGACCGGGACGGCCCTGCTCCTGACCTAGGGCTGCCTCATTTTCCTCGGGTTTGGGGAAGGTTGCTCTCAAAAGTAGGTTATGTTTTACTCTATTTACCATAATGAAGCTTTACAATGAAAGGATGATTCACTTCTGCCAAAATGTCTCTTTCCATCTTCGATCTGACTCGGTCCCGAACTGCAAAACAGAAAAACGAAGGCTTTCAAGAGGTAGGAAAGGGGTTCGAGAGAACACGGAACATAAAATATTTGCTACAAACACCCTCCCCCAGCATTTCATTACGACAATTTTCAAGCAGACGTAAAAGCTGAAACAGAAGGATGATAATGATCACCCTTAGACCGTGCACCTAGAGTCCACGGCTGTCATCTTTCTGCCGCCTTTGCTTTCCTTCTGGGTCTTTCTCTGTCTCTGTGTGTCTCTCCCTTCACACATACACACATCGTCGCCACAATTCTGACACTAAATCATGGACACCGTGACATCTGACTCTTAGCTGTGTTTGCAAGCAGCATGTCCTAGGAGTAAGGACAGTCCCTCCAGAATTTGATGACTGTCACCTCCAAGAAAATTAACAATCATTCCACAACGTCATCTGATTCCCAATCCATGTTCAACAACCCCCCATGTCATTTATAGCCGTTAGATTTCCCAGCGTGGGAGCCAATCACAGTTCACACGTCACATTTGGTTGTTCTATTTCTTTATTCTGGAATAGAATGATCCCACAGTGTTTTTGGTTTGGTTTGGTTTTTCATGTTTTGTGGACTTTGTGGTCAAGCCAGGCCAGTGTCTTATAGATTGTTCCATAGTTTGTCTGATTGTTGCTTAATCGGTAGTTCTAATTCCTTTATTTCTTACAAACTGAGGCTAGGTCTGAAGGCTTTATAAAATTGAGGCTAAACATTTTCAGCAAAAGCCTCTCCAAGGTGATGCTGTGTGCCTCAGATCGCAGCAGATGGACTGTGCATGACACGGGACCCTCTCCAGGTGATGCTAAATTTGATGGACTGATTGAAGTGACAAGTCATCAGTCTCTTGCTGTAAAGACCCGCATGTCCCTTTGTAAGTAATAAGTACCAGGCAGGGTGCTATTTAGTGTGGAGTGAGCTACGGGCCCCTAACGCTCCTTCATCCAAGACTGTTAGCATATGCTTGTGAACAATCCTTGCTTGGGTCATTTACGGCTACAAAATGGTGATTTCCTCATTTCCGACGGAACTGGAAATCAAGAGGAAGATGCTTCCCTCTGTCCCTGAGGATAAGTAGGCACTAGAGATTTTGTAAAAATTAGTGTGTTTCAACCAATTACATTATTATTCTTTTTGCTGCTGACATTGTCCAAAGTGTAGCCATCTGGGAATACAGATGGCATTAACTTTGAGGCAGAAATAAACAAGCCCAATAGGGTCACCGCTTGAGAAGAAGAATAACCCCAAGATTCCCATAGGCAAGTTGACACACCAAGGGCGGTGACCTTGATCCGCCCCACGAGAGCAGAGGGAGAAGATGTCCAGTATTCCTACAAGTGACCAGTGTCAGTATTGCTTTACTGGACCAGGTGTTCCATCCATCCACATTTTGGCTTCGTAATACATACTTTTAAAATTTTTATTGGAGAAATGCTTCCCAAAGAATGACTGTAATAAAAGAAAGGGAAAATGACGAGCACTGGGGAGGATGGAGCGGGAGGTCGGAACCTCCCACAGAAGCCGATCGAACGTAGGAAGAGTCTCCGTGGAAAACAAAGGGCCCGTTCCTCCAACAGTTGAACCCAGAACTGCGACACGAACCAGCAATTCCACTGCTAGGCTGGTGTCCCAAAGAACTGGAGCTGGGCACGCACACAGGAACCCGCACACCATGTTCATAGCCGTGTCACTCCGAGCAGCCCACAGGTGGAGACGACCTGAGCCTCTGTCAATGATGAGCAGACACGCAGACTGAGCTCTTCCCAGACAGCGGTGTGTCACTCCTCCTCAAAAAGTAGGGGTGCCTGGGTGGCTCAGTGGGTTAAAGCCTCTGCCTTCGGCTTGGGTCATGATCTCAGGGTCCTGGGATCGAGGCCCACATCGGGCTCTCTGCTCAGCAGGGAGCCTGCTTCCTCCTCTCTCTCTGCCTACCTCTCTGCCTACTTGTGATCTCACTCTCTCTCTGTCAAATAAATAAATAAAAATCTTAAAAAAAAGAAAAGTAGTACAATTCCAACGCGTGCAGCAGCGTGGAGGAGCCCTGAACGCGTGACATGGAGTGAAACCTGCCAGACACAAAAGCACGAATACTGCATGATGCTATATACGTCCCTCCAGCCGTCAAACTCCCAGAGACACGCGGGGTCGGCTGGGAGCTGGGGGCTGGCACAGGGGCAGCGGACAGACCTTCTGTCTGCGGTGCAAAGTTTGGGGTCTAGAGAGTGGTGTGAAGAGGTGTAATGCCACTTACAGATGGTGAAAATGGTCCATACTCTGTTCTGGGCATTTTATTACAATTAGAGAAAAAATCGTCCTTCCTCTCTGCTGGTCACAACCTACCTTCTGCGGCTGGACCAGTGGAGTCGGACTGTGAGCTCCCAGGGCCTTGGGGAGCACATCATCAAACCCCATGTTCACGGGCGAGCAGACGAGGCTCGCTGTGGGGAGAAGGGGCCCCAGGCCGGGCCGGCTGCATCTCGGGGTGCATGACACGGGGCGCATCTCGCTGGGGCTCGGTGCAGCGTCGCTGCTAGAAACAGACTGCAGCCTCGATAAGAACGCAGATCCTTGGGACACAAAGGAGACCCAAAGTGGCCACGGCGGGAAATGAGCTGTGGGCAAGAGGGACGAGGGGGGACTGTCACCCCGGGAACTGCGTGGAGCATGGCGCTTCGAGTGAAGATGGTCGCTGGGCGTTTTAGGAACTGCAGCCTTGTGGGGCTGAGCTGTGAGCCTCTAGTTCAGGTCCTGTTTTCCTCTGTGCTCGTGGTCATTGCATACAAGCCTTTTAGGAGGCTGTGGGGTGGAATCCAGTCTTGCCTTCCCGTCCATCATTTGTGAGTCACTGTCCAGGGAGCGAGGCTTTGCTCGGTGTCCTTTCTCTCTTCCATGTAAGCAGAACACGGACCGCAGGACGGCGGAGGGGCAGTGCCGGAGGCAGAGCACGGGCTCCTTGTGAGGCAAGGTGGCACTGACCCCGGAACAGGGTTGGTCCCCTGCTCCTCAGAAGCAGGACCCCCGGACGGTGAAGGCACAGCCCTCCCCACCTGACCTCGAGTTTCCTCCTCCTGCCCACTCCCTGTCCATTGTCCATCTTCTCTGTGCGGCCTGAGGAAGCAAAGCTGTCGACTCTACCCCCAGCGAGGAAGTGTCCCCGTGGGAGCTGCAGTGCGGAGACAGCAGTGAGGGGCGCCCCCGGAGACCTCCCTGTGCATGTAGGAGCCGGGACAGGGTCCAGAGAAGCAGGAGGGACAGAAGCAGGAGGGGAGGGCAGAGCCATCAGCTGCGGGCATGTCCCGTGAATGACTGCGGGGCCACAGGCCATCCCTCCTAATGCAGTTAGCGCTTCTAAGCTACCTGCTGTGTGCACCCACACACGTCACCAAGCCCCAGGCCTGGGCTGCCTCCTGGGGGTGTCTGTCATCTCAGTGGAGCGGACCAGGCTGGCAGGGCCTCTGGGACAGCAGGCTCCTGACCCTGAGCTGCGTCTTCCTCTGGGACAAGTGTCTGTTCCACCTTCCGTCCCCCGACAAGATCCGGGGAAGCAGAGCAGCTAAGGAAGGGGCCTCCGAGTTCCATACCTGCCTCGCATCTCCCCGCCAGGCTTAATCCTCAACGCTGGTTCCGAGCATCTAAAAATCCTCTAAGTAGGGTTGATCTTATCATCGTCTTAGGTCTGTTAGGCCTAAGGAAACCCGCTTAGTACATATCCAAATACTGTGTTGGTAACGGAAACCAGAGGCCTTAAGAAGCCTCAAGTGAAAATATTAGAAAAAGATCTTACATTTAAATTTCCAAGGAACTGTCGAGTGATAGCAGAAAAAAATATATTTCCTTCCTACATTTTACACAAAAATAAACCCCAGATCTATTAAAGAGTTAAGTGTTAAAAAAAAAATCAATCCATGGAAATGATAACAAAGAGATATGCCCATCCTATGTCCGGGTGGGAATCTGTTTCACAAAAGTGATGGAGAAATGGCACAGGGAAGAGGGAGAGATTGACTTAGAAATGTCCACGGACCACCCACCCAAAAGATCGTAACATTAAAAGGCCAGCAAAGTGCACACAGCTTGTGAGGCAAACGGAGAGAGGGCCAGGAGCCTCTGCAATGCAGGGGTCCGGACGTGGAGACGCGTCCACACAGGTATGCCCCGACGGCCACTCCACCGGTGTGCATGGGTCCTCCCCAGGGGGCTAGAAACAGGCTGTGTGTACATGGTGCATGCTTTGGTCAGTGCGGAGATGGCGTCCCTGACCAACTGTGTCCGGGGGCCCGCAGGGCAGTGGTTCCCCAGAGCGGTGGTCTTGGCCGCGAGACCACGTGCAGGGACGCCGCTCTCCCAGTCTGTGGATTCTGTCCAGGCAAGCAGAGCCCATGCTCCGCCCTCCTCAACGCCTCTCCCTGCCCCACTGGTCGCTCTCGGGACAGAGCTAGGGCTGGCAGAAAGGCCTGGACCGGCGCTCTGCCACGGGACTGGCAGCCACGGAGTGTCCTGGCATGACGAGAGACGCGGGCACGGATAGCAAACACGTCACTGTCTGGCGCGGTCTTCAAGCTGTCTCTGGGACAGCTCAGGGCACCGAGGGATTTTGAGTCCTAGATGCATCAAAAAGAAAGCCCAGAGAGAGGCTTCCTCCATCCCTGTGTGGCTATGAGGTCAGTGAGTCACAGAACCAGAGAAAGACGTCGCGAGCTGAGCCAAGAGACCGTCCCGTCGGCCGGAGCGAAACAGCAGCAGCCGTCTCACTGGGCTGGCACAGAACCAGGGGTCAGGCCCCATTCTCTCCCTGGGATGTTTACTCCCGGGACTTGACAGGTGAGTCTGCAATTGAGTGGGTCTTGCTACTATGGATATAAAAAGAAAAATGTTCTAAGCTATTTTGAGATTCATTAATAAACTGTACATATTGGGGATAAATGAAGTTTGGTTTTTTTTGTATTTCAAACCAACCCTGTAATTGTGGCTGCCCTGGAAGATGGAGGATTAGGGGATGTGGTTTTCACGACAGGCTTTGGTCTGTATGGCCATCGGCATCCCCGGGGCCAGCTGTGACCTTCATGTGCCCTTCAGCCATCGTGGCCTGTGGCGGCCCCAAGCACTAAGATGAATGTGAAGGGCATGGTTTCCTTCGCAGGAAAACAGGGGGGGAGGGGCACTGTGGGGCCACCCTGCTGGAGGGACACACAATATAAAATAGAGCTACTTTCTGGAAACTCTTGTTTTTGGATCAGGCTAACGTCTGCATGACCTCCAAGCCCCACACTCCATTAGACAGCTTAAGATGTTCCTACCCTTTGGGTTCGTGAGGAATTTAAAGTTTAGGACATTCCAACCTGTTAATTTTTTACTTAACCACTTGGCCTGTTCTGGAGTTTTAGGAGTTAAAAGGTAGCGAATGCCCCTTTCGGTAGTAACAAAGTATCTCAATACCCAGAGTCCTTTGAGATGTCCTATCAAGGGAGAAACCAAAATGCAAGGGCTGTTTCTGCCAGGCAGCCGGATGGCTCGGCACCTCGGAGGGGAGAGGTTTTGAACCTTGAGGCTGCCTCTCAGAACCTACATGCCCGCCCTCCTGACACGTCCCCAGACTCTGAGAAATGGCCAGTCCGGTCTGAGAGAGCCTGTCGGAAAAGCTTGCGTGGACGGGTGTCCGTGCACAGGTGGGAGCTGAGCTCAGGCCCGGCTCAGCGCTGTGACCCCTGCTGCCTGCATCTGTCCTTTGCCCACAGAAATGCACTGGGTCTGAAATTATACCCCAAGCCGTCTCCCGGATGCAGACGAAAGTCTGTCTTTACACAATACTTTGAATCTTCAAAAGTCGAATTCATAGCAGTGAGTGGCCTCCCGTGAGAAGTTGGTTGCTCATGTTCGGTGGCCAAAACTCTGTACTGTTCTTTAGCCCAGAGGAGAAAGGAAGGAAGAAATCCGTAAACAATGAGAATTAAAGATGGTAACCATGTTGGTTACCATACGAAGCCTCACTCCCCAAGATGTGCCCTTTTCTCTCTACCAGGTTATTTAAAGAGAGAGGGACACAGTTACCTCAGTCACTTCTTGACTAAGGAATCCTTCTGTGGATGACTCTTCAGCCCACTTCTCTTCTGCATTTACATCCAAGATGACAAGGAGGGACAGTCATCTGTTTCCCACGTTTTAACCTACCTACAATCTAAGAACCACAGGTCTGGTAGAAATGAACAGATGAAGGTGCTGGAGGGTCACGCGCCTGCTCCCGGCAGGTGATGACTACCTAAGGTACCACATGCCTCCAGGAGGCCCGAGAAAGACAAGCCAGGGAGGCGTAAGGGGCAGTCACTCTCATTCCACTTTCTGTCCTAGGACATGTCCTGGGAAAACAACCCCTGAGTACTGAAAGCCCCGAGGACAATTAGCTGGCCGTGGCTTCCCGAGACGGAAATGACGACTGGGTATGTGGGGGGACAGGCGGGGTCCCCGTGCTGCCCCCCGTGGGACGGTGGTGAGTGGCTTCACCAGGAGGGGCACTTAGATCATGCACTTGTGACTTACTTTACTCTCCTCCCCGACCCCACCCCCAGAGTGTGCAACTCTCCAAATGTGAACCAAATGACATTCATGAATTTGCCTGGAAATAAAATCTGCTCAAACTAAGGCACTAATTGAAGCTCAGTTTCTGAGTAAGTCAGTGTCTTAGAGCGAAGCCAGTCGGTGCAAGAGAAAAGCCATCACCAGAACGGTGCGGGAAATCGCACTCCGAGGTCTGAGCCCCCCTGGGCTGGGCCGGACGGGGACCCGCTCAGACGCCGTCACCAGTGTGCGTGGAACTGCGTGGGTCCGTCCCGGCCACCACGTGCTCTCCGCGCCCAGAGCATCTGCGGTCAGTCCGAGTGACGTCATGAGAGCTCTACCTCGCAAAGAAAGGGCGGTCAGTGAGAGAAACAGCCCCCACCGGCGAGCCGGCAAGCTGGGCAGGTGGCCAAGTCCACATCCTCTGTCCCCATGGCTGGTGGTCCTCCCACCGCTACTGGCAAACCCACCTGCCATAACCATAACTGGCCAGGAGTCCGGAACTTGCTCAATGAAGAGATTTTGCCAGAATAATGTATTTCCCCCTTAGAATCACTAGGACAGAATAGTGCACTCATTTCCTTCGGAGCAGGGAATGCCCACCTTTCGGCTTCGAAAGTTGACTTATAGGGGAGATGCTTGAAAAACAACGAGTTCGGCATGAAGACACAGGTGACGTCATACCAGGAAATTATTGCAAAGAACTCCTTCAAGCAGGAAGCCCTTCCTGGCGGTGGAGGGTGGCCCCGCGCAAGGAGACAACGTGACACCTGGAGCCCGGCCGCGGCTTCCAGTTCATCTTGGCAATTAACGCCGCGGTCGCCACAGAGCGTGGGGCGCGAGGAAGACGGACTTCTTCCTAACCAGCCGGCAACGAACCTCCTACCTGCCTCCTCACTCCCGCACGCGATCAGACCTACCCAGATCCAGACAGGGAAAGCCTGACCACGTCTCTGGGATTCACGGACAGAAGGAGCAGAGCTGAGGACAGCTGACCCTGACCTTCGCCGTGAGGGTCCTTCTCGCGCCAGCAACACGACGAGGCAGGTGCTCTCACGGGCATCACCCTGCTCCAAGGGGGAGGCCATGAGGACAGGAGCAGCTCCCCATGGCGACCCCGCCCGCGGAGGTGAAGCGGGATGCGCCCCGGGGCCCAGCTGTGTGTCCCGATCACAGTATCGGGGGCCTCCCCCTTGGGGCTGATGAATTCTTGTACAGACACCCACCCAGACCAACCAGCTGGGGACCGCGGGGGTGGCCCGGCGGCAGCAGCCCGTGCAAGTCCCGCAGGCGATTCCAGCCGGGGCCACGCCTGGGAGCCGCTGTTACTAAGGGGGCGGCGGTCCCTACTTGCCGACTCACTAACCGGGGGACGGAGACCGGGCTGTCTTCACTCGTGCTGGGGACCAGGTTCACGGTCATTCGAGCTGCATTCCCGCACAACGCGCGTGGGCGTCAGCCTTTGGACTCGCGGTGTTTGGAACGTTTGATATGGAATTGTTCCCAGAACAACTCAGCGTTGAGCAGTGACTACAGAGTCAGGAAAGAGGGGAACGTTTGCGGAGGGTCCTTACCGGGGCAGGAGGCGAGCAGCCCCGCCCTGCGGGGGGGAGGTGCCGGGGGACGGGCGGGC